>NW_010578231.1:0-14373 GCF_000705375.1 Tinamus guttatus
TGGTATCAAGCTGTAGGTCTCAGCATCACAGGACATTGAACTGAAGCGTAAGAAACTCACTAGCCTGTGGCTTGGATTGCACATTACAAAAAAATACTTGGATATGCAACTCAAGGATGTGTTTTTTTTTTTCCCCCTTTAAATGTGTACTTTTATTATCTTGCAAGATAATTTTTCTATTTCTTTAAAGATCATAAAATGTATTTTAGCTCTGGATACACACAGTGAAGAGTACACACTGGAATTTAGGTGCTTGGGCTAAGCTTGTGCTTGGGCTACCATGGCAAGTGGATCTCTTAAAATACTTAGGCAACAGAAACAGTCACTCAAGGTCCAGCTGATTCAAGGAGTGAGCTAGAGTCTGAAATTATGATATCTGGGCAGGAGAACTGGAGCTGCTTTTGCCAGCAGGAGGAACAAGGTTGGCTCGGTTTTACCTGCAGCCCTAGTCTCTATAGGATTCCTCGGATCACGGACATGGTCTCGCTTGCTGGCAGCCACACCACAGTGCTGCGTGGAGATAACTCGTGATGAGTAATTGGAGAGCGAGGAGCGCAGGCTCATACTGCAGAGGAAAACAGACTTGGACAGATACAGATAACACTGATAAGAGTGTCCTGCCAGTTGCAAGCAATCACACAATTCTCCATCTATCTTTGTGTGACAGTACTTTGAAAGTAGTTATGAAAAAGGCATTTCTTCTTTGGGACCTGACCAACATTTTGCACAGGGCTGGGGAGAGTAAAAGGTAATTGGTGGAGAGAAAGCTGGAATGAGTATCACCAATCAAGCTTTGAAAAAGCACCCAAGGGAAGAAACCACAGAGATAAAAATGGAAACTTCCCTCAAACTCCTTTCCCAGCTATCACTCTCAGCTCAGGAGATTCCAATTGGACAGTAGCAGCTCCCAAAGGGTGCCAAGCTTGCTAGGGAGTCGTGACTGTGCTGAGGCTACAGACATAACAAATCCTTGGAAGTTGCTAGGTTCAGAGCAAAAAATGTTCAAGTTCAGCAGATACCACAGTGTGGGAAAACAAAGAGGGGAAGCAGGCAGCAACCAAGAGGCCTCCACCACCTCTTCACCTTCCAGGATTTCTCTCCCTTCTTCTTTCTTCTAGCAGCCTTCCCAGGTGATCCTTATATCCTCACCTCACTACCTTTACCACCACCTTCCCAGGTGCTGCTTATATCTCACCGAGTGTTCCTTGTTAATCTCTAATGGTTGGCCTCAGAAAATCCTTTTATCCATCAAGCAATCAGCATTATTATTTTCATCCCTGGTCAACCTTCTTTCCTATTCCTTATTCCTACACCACAGTTAGTTAAAAATAATGTGTTTGGGTTAAACACATCATGGGGTATCTGAGGCCCAAAGCTGAAAGTAGTCTGTGTGGCAGGGGGGTTGCACCCAGTTGTTTTGCAATCTTCTACCTCCTAGGCAGAGAATTTCACTGGTAAAGGCATTCAGGGTGCCCTGCCCAGCAGTGATGGGACCTCCACTTTATGCAGCACACAGGACTTCACCCTTTGTGGGTTTGCTGCTGAGAAATTCTGGTTTCTTCACCACCCTGTTGCACCAGGGAATCCTGCAGAGAACTTCTGTGCTCAGCACAGCCTCTAATCTGGTGGCTTTTTCTGTGGGTCAGGCTCATTTGAGTTTGTCCATCAGGGGCTATTCCCTGATGTAGCAGATCATCTTTAGCCATAGCCTCCCATACTGTGGAGCTGATGCCAGACCACTGGAGATGGGAGTTTCTTTGTAACTTTTTATTGCCCTTCTCTGAGCTATTCTAATTTCTCATTAGAAACATTGCTGTTTTCCAACACCTGTAGTTTTGTCTATCCTCTGAGAGAGTCTCCTAAGGAAAGTAAATAGCCTTTTGCTATGGGTTGAAAGCCACTGCTAGACATCTCTACAAAACAAGGCAAGCTTTTGGCCAGCACACTTCTTGAACATCTTTACTATCTTGACTTTATCTATGGCATATCTATTGCAGCACAGTGACCTCTTAACTTTGCATCACTTCTTTCTGCAGCAGCAGTTGCAGCCCTGAGCAAGGACAGCCAGGACACATCCCTAATTGTGTGCTGCAGTGGCCAGGATTCATGAAGGGGATCCCTCACCTGCGCCTGGCTTTTCCACAGCATGTAAATCATGGTCATCTGATCAAGGAAAGAGAGCGCAACCAGAGGACGCAAGAAATGCCTCAACTTTCAGTGCCAAGTTTAACGCAGGTGGCTAGAAAAAGTATCCACATTCAACTTCTCGTACTGGCCTGGCCATCCTGTGCTCATCAAAGTGTTACGTGACATTTTGAAAGGTTATTGCCATTTTCAGACAGCCCCTTGTTAGGTCCGTTTTTCGAATCGACGGAGAAAGAGGCAAACACCATCGATATTTTGTGCTTTTTAATAATAGGAGAAAGATAATAAGTATTACCAGCTAGCTGGCAGCCCTTCTATCATCCTGATTGAGAGCAGGGCATCCTAACCCCACCACCTATCAAGGGTCCAGACCCTGCCATGAGCAGGGCATCCTGACCCTGCCAGTTATCAAGGGCTCTGCCCCTGCCATGAGCAAGACATCCGGACTCCGCCAGTTATCATGGGTCCTTGTACTCTAAGACTCAACATATTCTACATTAGCTATTTAACCCCTACACCCTCTGTGTGCTGTCTGCAGGGACAGAACTCTTCACACATTTTTGCCAAATATTTTTCCATCAAAGTTTGTAGCTGAGATCTCTTGTGAAAGTTTTGCTTTTTGACAAAAATCTCAGCACTGAAGATTCAAATTAAATAACCCAGTGTAGTTTTGAAAAATGGATGAAGAATAATGACAATAATTTTTAGTTTTGAGTTTCATTCCATAGGACTCCACTTCTCCCTCTTTTCCCACTCTTTCTGTGGGGTGAGGAGAGTGTGACAATTCCAAAAAAGCAAAAAGCAAACCACTTTTTTTTCCTCACGTTTCAAAACTTCAAGTGAAAGCTGGGACTTTATGTGAAACAAATGTTAGCTTTAGTTTGATAATTTATGTAAAGAAATCAAGAGCTTAAGTGTGGAGAGAAAGGATGGGAAGTCATCACATTTTCCATCAGCCACTCTTAAGGTATCTCAACCATAACTCCAGTGTCCAATTTTCCACATGTAACTTTGAAGTAAAGGAGAACAGCATCTGCCAGTCTCCTCTAATTTGTTTTTTCCACCTCATTTTCAAAATTTGTCTGAAGAAAATAATTGACATCGAGCCGGTGGAGGGGAATAGGCGAGGGCTGCAGATGGGGGATGCAGTTCACTGCAGTGCTCCCCCCATTTGCAGCAGGATCTGGGGCCTTGTTCATCTGTGTCACCAAACACTAGATCTGTGTGCCCAGGGAATGCACTAGGGATACATCGCTTTTCCCCTATGTAATATATGGATAACAATATTGTTATTCTACTACTTGCAGAAAAGCGCGTTTCTTGACACTCAGATAACATGCAAAACTGAAGATTATAACTGCCAAATGTTTTTCATAACAACTTAGACTATGAGAACCTGTTTATGGGGGGCTGGTTAAAAGTCCTCTCTCGTGGGTCTGGTTGATGTGAAAGCAACTGCATTGCCACTTGCCTTGGCTCCTGAGTCATCGGCAGGGTCTGGAGCCCCCTCAAGGAATCTCTCACTCCCCAGAGAGAGACACAGACCTAGGCTGCCAGCAGTGTTCGTCTGCAAGGCCGTGTACATGGACCTTCACCTCTGAGGAGGAGCTGCAAAGTGATGAATGGCCCCAATATAGCAGCCCAGGAGCCTCCTGCTCACATTTTGGCCACAGTTTGCCCAAGTCTGCTGCTTTTCCTGGACACCGTTTCACACATTGGCTTGTGCTGCACGAAGGAAAGCAGAGAGAAATTTTCCACTGTTGCTATCAGGGTTGAGCTGCAGCAACATGAGAGTCCTTCTGCAAAACAGCCCTCAGCTGGTAATAGGGTTTTCAGCAGGGTCATGGAGTCCTTCTGGAAAAAAAGTGTCAGGAAAACAGATGGGAGAAGTGTCTGAACTGACTAAATAATGATGACTGATGCTATTTGGACAGGACGTATCTTGAGAAATATGCTCAAACTGACATATAGGGACCAGATTAAGCCTAGAACATATTTTCCATTCTCAGTGGCTACAGATTGAGGAGGATCATTCCTGCGCTGCAGGACTGCTGGAGCAAGGTGCAATTAGCAGCACTTTTACTTGCTCTCTTGAAAAAACTCATTGAGTGGGTGCTGTTTCAGAAAAATGAAAAACCAGTTGTGGCCCTACAAGCCCAAAGGATTAGGGAAATTATTCCAGTATGAGCCCACCTTGAAAATAAATATTTTCCTCCTCATTTAATTTCTATTGCATATGTTTCATTTCCTGTAGTCATCATCTGGGCAGAGAAAAAGCCATTCTGATCTGATGTGCAAAGAGCAACAGATGGTGCTGTTTCTGTTCAAGTGAGAGCTACAGGAACGAGTCTTTGCAGCAGTGTTAGAGCTTGACGACTCCAACTTCCTCTCCTCATTTCAGCTCTTTTTCTTTTTTTTTTTTTGTGACAGGCTCCATGAACGCTTGGTAAGTCAAGCACTGAGAAACACACCAACTTTCAACTTTAAATTCAAAATAAAACATTTCTGGGCTTGCAGCCTTTTTTTTCCTCGGGTGGTTGCTTGGGGATGGCACTGCTCCCATGATGCATATGGGAGACTAAAAATTGCAGTGAGTTTCACAAAAAAAAAGAAACAAAATAACTTGGTTGCTTGGGTGCATATCCAGAGTAATTACAGGGATTAGTTTGAAATGGTTTGACATAAAGGGGAATATTATGTCTGGATAATTTATATAAGAAAGGGCTCAGCAATTCCTATTTTGGATTTCTCAGATAATGTTTTTTTTATACCTCATTTTTTTTTCTGGAAATTAAAAATACAGCAGGCCTGGCAAGCAAATCCCAGTGTGAATTAAATCTCCCATGTAAAGGAGAATTGCAGGGTGTTCATTTACCTTTCTGATAGATTCATGCAGCCTTCTGCTGGATTTCGGGTTGTCTAGACTAGTTATTTCTCTATTTCATCCTCCTGTGTTTTCCGAACTTCATTTCCCTCTTGGAAGCAGTTGCTTTCCAGCTCTCTCCTGTGGATAAGATCAGGCCTAAAGCTTGACCAAACTTAGGCTAAGAGGAAGGGCCCGGCGTTCGGAAGATCTCGCGATGTGACGGAAAGTGTAGAGGGAAGTTGCAGTAAGAGCGACCACTTAACTGTATATAGAAAGGGTGCAGCCGCTTTCCCATATTAGGTATAATTATCGCTTATTGGTAGCAGAGCAAGCTTCCGCATTCGAAAAGAGTATAACTGTAGTGAGCAGCAAGCAATAAATGGCACTCCACTTCGACCATATTGGTGTTGCGTGTTTTGTCCCTCTCGCGGGGTAAGATGGCCCCGGAGAGTCCGACCTCCAGGTGAACACGTTTTGTTGCTGGAGCCCGGAGACGGCTACGAGCTGAGACCGGAGACAGCTGCCGGCAACACTCTCCAATGCAGAGCATCTTATGAAGCAGCCTCTTGTAGCACAGCCTGACAGGTCAATATCTTGGGGCCATCATGTGGCTGCACTTTCCTCCATCCGACTGTGTGCCCAAAGGTCAGCACTGCACAAATGTCAGCATGGCTCCCTGCGGGGCACTCAGTGCTATTCCCGACCTCACATCTCTTTCAGCTGCATTCAGCATGCGGACTCTGTGTTTAGAAGATCTGTGATCTGCCATTAAACCATGAGCTTTTGGCTTATAATAGCAGAAAGAGTTAAGTGACTTTTGCACAGTGACTTTTCCACAGGTATTTCACACATGTAGAGCAGGGCTCAGACCCATGCGTACACCAGCAGTGGGCTGTGAGTGCTCAAATGCTGCAATGGCCGTGGCACTGAGCAACAGAGGCAGTCACATGAAACCTACATCCTTTCTGGATGTAAATTCTCTTCTTCACTCTAAGATATGAAGAGATAAAGTTTCTGAACTCATCCACGAGAATCACAGAATGAACCATGAGAAAACTTTACCTACAGCTTTCAGCATGGATTTCTGAAGTATGGTACAAGAGCTACAGATGGATGGACGGGTGGGTGGATGGTTGATTGGATAGATGTACCATAAGAACTGCTATTCCTACAGTTATAGGGTGCTGGATACGGAGATCCTATGATGAGGTAAGAATATAGAGAGTTCATTTAAGGTCTCTGAAGCTAAATGCTGTTGTTAAGTCCGGTTCCCAACCCACGAGCGAGAGAAGAGCAGAGGCCCATAATTGCAGGATCCAGCTTTATTACCAGCTAGCTGGGGTCCCCAGCTCCCCCTCAAAGGGGGAATCTTGCACAAGGACCCCCCTGGTGCTGCACGCAGGGTTTATATACCAGCAAGGGGGTGGGCGGTTACACATTTCCTTTTAAGGTCCGCCCGCTCCGGATTCTCTTCGGATTGGCCGTAACGAGTGCCTCTCCTCGAAATCTTCCCGCGCCCGGCGGCGGCTCCGCCTCCAGCAGCCACTCCGCCCTGCCCCGCGGCCCATGGCAGCGAAGTCACGCGTGGCGCCCTCGGCCGCCATGAGCCCTGCGGGCCGCCGTCTGCCGCGGGGCACCACAGGTGTAAGGGTTTTGCAGAAACATCATGTTCCGTTCTCACACTGTTTGTCCTTCAGAGTTGTAATGAGGGTTATTTAGAAGCTGTGTGTGGGGCTTCCCTGGTCTCATTCATTTGAACAGTTGCCACCTGAGGATTGGAGGGTATTCCCAAAGTGTGAAGTAGTTAATACAGAGGGAGAGATTCTATTCATGTGGAATCAAAATGAGTTTTGTCCCTAACATCAATACATTTGATCCTCCCCAAGTATTATTATTACTATTATTACCACTGCCATGAATAGGCTTCAGAGTTCTAGCTTTTGCTGTGGCCAGCTTCTTCTTTCAAGTTAGCAAAGAAGGATAATCAGGAAGATTAGATGAGCCCCCTTTCCGTATGGTTTCTGTGCTGGCGGCTGTGTTGGCGTCTGTGAGATCCCTATCTGGCAGAAGCTAAGAGTCTAGCAAAGAATGGAGAGCAAGTGTTTGCAGTCAGCTAGATTTAAACTTCAGCAGTTTTTGATGTTCCCTCTCCAGGTCCAGCCATGTGAACTGCCCTGGGCCAGTAAATCTGCATTTCTGAACAGCACAAGCAGTTCTGTCCCGCCAGGCTGGGCTGACACCTCTAACTGCTATCTTCTGCTATCTAACTGCTATCATCTTTGCCCTGATTGCAAAACCTCCTGGCACACTTCTGCTCATGGGGATTGATTTTTCCTGGTCTCAAGGAAAATATGATTGCCTGTTGCCTTGGACACAGGTAAAGGGTGTAATGCAGCACTTTCAGGCAGGCAGGAGAGAAACAGGGTTAAGGACTTACAGCAAAACACTCCAGTCAGCTGTAGCACATGGTAATGATACCACCTCGAAGAGCTTCAGAAGTTACTTGAAAGGATTTGGCTTTCTTTTCAGAGCCACCATGAGAAGCACAGTTCTCCTCTGAAAATATATGATGTAGAAAGAACATCTGTGGCTGGTCTCCTCAAACAATTTTATCAAGTAAAATCAAGTTGCTAAAAGCAGCTAAAAGTGTTGACCTGGGGAGAGGTGGTAAAACGTAGCCTGGCCGGACCATTCCCAGCACCATTCAGCACCAGGTCCCCAGAGGAGCGGGCAGAGCCACCCCAGGGGAAGGGGGAGGTGAAAGGGATTCGCTCAGTTTGGCTTCTCCTCCACTCGGAACCAACTTCAGAGGCAGGTCCTATCTGCAGAAGTGAAGAAGCAGAAGTGGGGAGCGGCTCGCTTGGCAAGGGCTTGAACAAAGGCCACAGAGCTGCTCCCGCTTTGCAGCTGAGCTTGCCTCAGCTGCTCTTAGTGATAATGTAGTTCTTCCTGCAATCAGCCTTAGAGTTCAGCCTAAAGTTGGAGGCGTAGGCTGGGCTTGCTGCCTCATGGCATCAGGAGCTAGCTCTGCAGCTGATCCTCCCTTTTATTTTCATAAAAATAATCAGGTTTCTTTCCCACCAGGAATTCTGTGGTACTGATGAGGGTAACAGAATGAGAGAAATGGACCAAAGCTCAATGAGCAAAATTATCCTGTTGCTGAAGATCTCTTGGCTGTACTTTAGTGTCCCATCTGTTCTTCTTATGAGCAAATGAGCAACCTGAAAACCAGATCAGTAATTTTAGCTTTAGTGACTTCTGTGCTCTGAGATTTCCAAGGCATTTCTAAAGAAGTGTTAGAACAATCTCGTTTGTCTCATCTGAGCTCTGTAAGAACAAACTGCACTTGCTATGAGCCCATCCAGATTTATGCACATGTTATCCTTAAGTTTCCAAAAGTGCCAAGGTGAAAGACTGTCTTAAAAATGATATTAAAGCCATTTTTTTTCCCTCCTAAATAGAAACAGTAATACTCCTGCTTTTAATTAATCAAAAGAAAAGCAAATTCATTTATACACTTTAGGAGTAATTGGCTCAGGAAACAATTCTTATCTCTGTCAATTTTTCCCTGATAAAGGTTGTAGTAAGAAATGTTTTCCTTCCAGTGATATATAAAAATGAATAGCAACATATCTTTCCATTACATGTTTTTAACAAAATAAATAGACTTAGCAGTGCTGTGGGTGGCCATGACAAATTAATTAGATATTGACAGGAAAAGTGATTTTTAAACTAAACATCCTGGCATGAACTGATAGCTGAAGATGTCAGTTTGCATATCCATGCACCTGTTAAACAAGTCTAATATATTTTATTTATCATTTGGATTAGGTCTCCTGAGTGAAAACTTCAGGGCATGTGCCTGAACTCTGCACCTTCAACAGCATCAGTGGGGGCAGCCCTGAGGGCCTCCCTTCGACCTGCCCATGGCTGTGTTGGGTCTGTGGCACTTGCACTGTACTTAGGGGAATGAGTCACATTATACGAGGTCCCTCAGATCACTTCTATGATTTTTATTTTTTATGTTACACACACAAAAAAGCTTTGGGGCTGTGCTATTTGATACAAAAAACCCCGCAGGATGAGGATACGAGGAGAGCAGACCTGTGGATTCTGCTGTTCTTGGTGGTACAGGAAGGAGAGATTAGTGCATTTGCTGGCGTGTCTAATGTCACCATAGACTTGAGAAAAAAAACAACTCTTGTTGAAAGTAATACACGAGAGACAGGGGGAAGTGTAGCAAAGTGTCAGAGATTGTCAGGTTTTAGGGAGTTCACAGCCTCCCCGAGCTGTACCTGAGAAAACACAGAGAGCCAGGACTTCTGCTCTGCACAGGAATTACTGCATGATCCTACAATCCTGCAGACATCTCTGATGGAACACAAGGCTGTCAAGGGCTGGGCTGCTGCCAGAATGGCCTTTCTAGACCTATTTTGAATTACCCAGAACATCATCTTCACTAAGAACGTGACGGGACACCAGTGCAGTGCTGCTAGCAGAAAGAATTTGGGGAAATCCTACAAGGCTCACAGGACCAAGGGCCTAAAACCTTAGATAGCATCATTTCTTCACTTGTTTTTTTACACTGTTTGCAGAACTGCAGCCTGTATTTGATTTATGCCCTGATGGAGGAACATTTTATTCATCTTGTAAATGTGCTTGGTTGTGCTCATGAAAATTGACACACACTTCTCCCTCCCATGCACAGCTGGCCACCTTAATGTGCACGACCCTGGCTCGCTAGCAGGATCAAGGGCTTCTCCAGAGCAGCAGGACTCCCTTCCCATCACCTGGATAACCACAAAATATTTTATAACCCTCAGAAGATATCACAGCTCTCAAAACCGCCTTCAGTGCAGCACCTTTCTCTACCACTGCTGCCTCCTGATGAGATTAGACTGATACATTTGGCAGGTTACAGACTGTCTTGACATAGAGCCAGGAAGGGGTTGCTTAGGTCCTTGTTTTTGCTTGCCAAAACATGGGTCCCCAGTTACAAATACCCTGGACTATATGTACAGTGTCTGCATCTGCAGGGAGTTTGCACAGGACATGCAAACTGCTTCTTGCTCTTCCAGAGCACCTAAAGAAGTCAACCTGGGGCCTCTGAAAGTCTCAGACACAGAGGCATAGTACAGTAAAGAGCCCAGGAGCTGGGAGATCTCCCTCCTTGTCTTTGATACAGTGAAAGTTTCAGAGAAAAAGGACAGTGCTCCAGCACTGATGTGTCCTGACACAAAACTTAGGTCTTGCTTGCCAGAGAGTGTTGGGGCCTTAGTACTTTTATAAGATTGTAAGGAACTGAGGTAATGGGATTCAAAGGTTACCCAGGGGAGAAGAACGTGTTCGTGGGCAGTTCCAGGGGGACTGGACCGGCCAGACAGACGCCCGGGAGAGCTAGCAACGGAGCACCGAGCAGAGTGCCAATCAGCTGCGAGCTAGCTGGTAGCCTGACCAATGAGAATCCTGCTTCTTAGCGCATGCCCACGTGTACTGGTATAAAGCTCTGTTGCAGACAATAGCAGAGGGGGTTGAACCTGTTTCATATTGAAGTGTTGTTCACTCCGTTTTGTGGGGCGGGTGACCCTCGGCATTTGGTGACCTTGACGTGATCGTGGGTAGAGTGGAGCCGAGAACGCGAGGGATCCTGTAGCCAGCGGAGAAGTAGCTGGGCGCCCGAAGAAAGGCGGATTGTGGCCACGGCTGACCTAGTGAGTCAGGACTGACCTGGTGAGTCAGGGAGCAGGATGGGAATTGCTGCCTCAGCAACGGAGCGTGCTACTGTCGAATGTTTGTTCAGGCTCGCTCAAAAAACTGAGACTGAGATCTCAAAAGCCGATTTAATCGACTTACTGCTGTTTTGTAAGCAGAAAAGACTCATAGAAGAAACTTCCCAGGTATATAAGCTCGAGTCATGGGAGCGAGTGGGAAAGGAACTGTGGGATGGTGTGCAAATAGGTTCAGAGGAAGCTTGGCAACTTGCAAAAATATATCATCCTGTGCGGCTAATGTTTGAATGGTTGCACGGGGAGGCTCAAGTCGCTGCCGCTTTGTGGGAAGCATTCTGCGGAGGAAAAGGGGAGGAGAATGGCTCAGGAAGCTCTGAGTGGACTGAAATTACTGAGCTGAGTCCATGTGAGGAAATGGATGATAAGGAAAAAGGGGCTTCATCTTGGCAGGCGTGCCCAGTAACTTTAGCTGAATGTGAAGTATGGGGGGGAGTGGATGAGTATCTTCCACTGTGGGAGGGGGAGGAACGACCACCCCCCACAGCGCCCGAAATGGACGTGGATCTGATTAAAGCACCGATCCCGGATGGATCGGATGGTGATGATGCCATTGTCCAAGGAATGCGATGAGAACTATGGGAGCAAGTGGAGAGGATGGCGGAGTTATTGGAACAGATGTGGCGATTAGACAGTGGGTTCAGGGCAAGAGATGTGAAGGCAGCCTATAAGGCTGCCCATAGGGCTATAGTAGAGGGGTTGGAGAATGTGGATAAACAATTGGGGCAGTGGGAGGCGCAAAAGGGCACTTCTAGCTTTAAGGTGAATGAAGAGGCTTTGAGACAGAAAAAAGAGTGGGTACTGCAGGTGGTCAAAGAAGGGAGTATGACACTTGATAAAGCAAAAAATTATCTACTGGCAAAGTTTGGCCTGGAGGACTGCCTTTTGGGCAGGGAGGTCGAGGAGTTATGGGAGATTCAAAAGAAAGGGGAAGCAGCTGGAGGAAGTGACCCAGCTGAAGATGGATTGTTGTTGTGGCTCTGAGCCACTGCAGGTGGAAGTAATGATGCAGGAAAGTGTAAGGATGTGATGCCACCTGTTGATCCAACTTTTAATGCGGGAGCATGGTATAAGGGGTTGATAGAGAATGCTTGGTTACAGGGGGAATTTGTATTAACCCCACTAGCAGCCCCTGTAGTAGTGGGAGCCCAGGGCCCCAAGTGGGAACCTTTAGATTGGAAATTGGTGCAAGGTTTACAAAAAACAGTGATGCAATATGGACATGATAATAAGTTAGTTCGAACACCTCAATTACCATATACCAAAATAGTACAAAAGCCAAATGAATCTTTTTTCGGCTCTGTTGACCGGCTAAAGGATGCCTTGGATATGACACCTAATGTGCTTCCAGAGATGAAACTGATATTGGCCAAAGAATTGGCAATTCAAAACGCGAACCAACCTTGTAAACAACTACTGGCTACTTTATCACCAGGGGCCTCAATTCTTCAAATGATAGAAGTATGTTCCCGAGCACTAATGGTTGAGGAAGAGCAGAAGGCTAAAATACATGCCATGGCTTTGGCCGCAGCACTCAGAGGGAACAATGTCTGGAAAGGGGAATAAAGGATTTCACAGAGCGTGTTTTTGATGTGGCTAACTAGGACATGTGAAAAGGAAGTGTCCTAACAAATTTAGGATTGAAGGTGTGGGCCTGAAAGGATTTAATGGGAACTGTGCAAAATGCCAAAAGTTTGGGCATAAGGCAGTGGAGTGTCAGTCATGATTTTAAGAATGGTACACGGGTGCAGGGAAATGGCAGCTCCCATGTTATGAGGGACACGGCGAACAAATATCCCCAAACAATGGCTGCCTCTGCGAACTCTCCTCCGCAACTTACAGAAGTGCAGGAGTCGATCTGGCTGTGGCAAAATCCGCAATAATTAGAGATTCTGATGTGCACATATTAGAGTCTATGTGCACTGGTCCCCTGGGGAGGGGTCTATCCACTTCGGTGATTGGCTGTTCCTCAGTTTCAAAAATGGGCATTTTTGTTTTACCAGGGTATATTGATGTTGATTACTCTGGAAATATTGGTATAATGATAAATTTTTTTCAACCCTCCTATTACTATTCCAGCATTGAGCAGGATAGCCCAATTGATACCTTTTCAAGCTGGATGGTTATATTTGTGTTTGTAGCTATGTTGCTTTGTTTTTGTCAATGTTTGCAATGTTTATTATGGATCATAGTTTGCTTTCATCCAATGTTTAAGTAGGGTGGGGAGGATTCTTGGCATATCCCTTGTTTTTTCACTGTGTCACATTTTCCTGAACACATCATGCCTTTGAATATGTCTTATATGTGAAACTGTTAGAGCAACACAATAGTGATGTGCTAAATCTGGGCCCCTAAAAATGATTTAAGTAAGATCAAGTCACCATTACAATCATTCTTACAGCCTTGAGTCAGAAGTGTTAGGGTTCATTCTTTACCGGTGCTGGGACATGCTGAGAGCTTTTTGTTCTTATGCTTTTCATTGTGCATCTGAAAGAAGAGTGTTGGGTAAAGATGGACCTGAATCTATGTCTCAGCTTCTCATCCCAAAATAGCCATCCCTATCTGACCTACCCACATCTCCTGTATGTGCAGAACTTGAGCTGAGGATGCAGCTGAGCAGGAACTCTCACAAGATGTTCTTTATTGCTTTTTGGGTGGTTAATATAATGAGCAGTTGTTTCTGTGGTGTTTCAACTGTTAAACTTTTGGTCCTGGCCAGAACAGAGAATTCCAGATAAGAGCATATTTAAAGTAATAAATTTGGAACATTTGGAAACTTGAGGGGAAAAAAGTGAATTAAGAGGTAGCCAAAGATGCAGGCTAGATCTTGCTTAAACCAAACCAGGCTATTCACCCTGACAAAAGTGTTGACTGCAGTTATTTTTTTGGCACTATGTCCATTCCTTCCCTGCCCTGGTTTCTTGGAAGGCGCTCTGGCTCTTTGAAGAGAGATGGATAATTGATGTATTGCAGACTGGAAAAAGCTTATCACCTGGCATTATTTGTTCCACACCAAGACCCTATCACTACTGTGAAATCTATTTTTTGTGAAATCTCTGTTTGATGACCACCAGCTAGTGGGGAATGATGGGACCCATCTCAGCAAGAGGGGCACATGTCTCTTTGCCAAAAGGCTGGCCAACCTGGTTAGGAGGGCTTTAAACTAGACAAAAAGGGGGAAGGGGAGTGGCACACAGACATGGCAAGCAGTACTGCACAGCCCAGGTCAGATGGTGTCCAGCGGGAGTATGCTAGTGGGGAAGTGAGGATAGGAAATGATCACAGAGGGTCCTCTTTCACCCCTCCTGGGAAACCTGTGGCCTCTGTTGCTTCCCCGAAATGCCTGTACACCAATGCGCGAAGCATGGGGAATAAGCAGGATGAACTAGAGATCTATGTGTGGTCCCAGCATCATGATCTCATTGGAATCACAGAGACATGGTGGGATAGCTCACACGACTGGAGTGCTGGCATGAAGGGCTATGTGCTCTTTAGGAAGGACAGGCTGGGAAGGCGAGGTGGTGGAGTTGCTCTTTATGTGAGAGAGCAACTGGAATGCATGGAGCTCAACCTGGG
>NW_010578231.1:16719-35547 GCF_000705375.1 Tinamus guttatus
GTAATGGCCACAAACTGAAGCACCAAAAGTTCCACTGGAACTTAAGGAAAAATTTCTTAACAGTGAGGGTAACAGAG
This sequence comes from Tinamus guttatus, assembly GCF_000705375.1. The sequence continues at coordinate 16,797 of NW_010578231.1, forward strand.
CCCTGGAACAGGCTGCCCAGAGAGGTTGTGGAGTCTCCTTCTCTGGAGATCTTCAAAACCTGCTTGGATGCAGTCCTGTGCCACGTGCTCTAGGTGTCCCTGCGTATGCAGGGGGGTTGGACTAGATGATCTCTAGAGGTCCCTTCCAACCCTAAGCATTCTATGATTCTATGATTTTTGCATGTTTAAAAGCAACTCGGATGAGCTACCTAGCAGTCCCAGACAGCATTGCCGACAGCCTGATCCAGATGGTTCATGATGGACCCTTGAGGCTGGTGTTGAGGGAGCTGCGGTGCATGCCCAGCTGCTGGGCTGGAGTGCGGGAAGCCTCCTGGAGCCTCTGTGCTCTCCCTGGCTGGCCCAAGCACCTTGTCCCGGGAAAGCCACAGTGTTCTCCCACACATGGAAACCTGCCAGGCAGGAGCAGTGATGCAGAGACAGAGCCTATGAGACCTTCCTGAGGCAGAGTCCTTGGAAAGCGCCATGGATCTGTGCTCCCTTTGAGGGTCATCTCCAGAGATGCCCTGCTCCTGTGGGATGACACTTGCAAATTTTTCACATGCCATAGCTTCTGGCTGTTTGCAAGAGCAAACCTTTCTGAAACTACTTTGGGGTTGGTTTATCCTTCCCTCTGGATATATGTTATGCAGTTGTGTGCGTTTTGAAAAGCTGTTGCATGTGTTTTCAGAGACCACTTTTCCCCCTAAACCACTTTTTTTTTTTTTCTCTCTCCTTCCCCCTCTCTAGTCAAAGCTGCTACTTCTGGACAGCTGGTCTTGAATGTGAGTGGTAAAAACATATCTGAGTGGTGGCCCTGTCACATAAGAGGAGATGAATTCACTTCTGGCATTTCAAGGAAAACTCACACACACATGTGAAAGGGCTGTCTGTGTTTCTCCCTGCAGCCTCACTGAGGTCCAAGGGCTTCTGGATAAGTGAGCCAAGGGGAGGCACATGCTGGGGATTTTGTGCCTCTGCAAAGAAGAGTCATCCCTCTCCCTGCATTGCTGTGGGACTGACCAAGGTGTCAGCGGGAGCCCAGGGAACAACAGGAGCTGGACTGGGAGAGCATCCAGGAAAGCAAGAGCTCAAAAAGTTGTGGTGGGGCCAGGAACTGGGCATGTGTTGGTGCATCAGGGTGGCAGGGCCACTGAGGCTGCTGGTGCTGCTTGCTCCCCTTCAGCATGGCTCAGTGGAGAGTGTTCATGAAGCAGCAGGTGCAGATTGTCTCTGTGGGTAGTATGAAGGGGTTATCACTGTAAACAGTTATTTCTACCTGAAGGAACAGTAAATGTTTAATTACAGATTCATCCCTTGCCTGGGCCAGAGCAGGTTTTATTTTATTTATTTTTAATCATTTTACTTTGTTGCCTCTTGAAATGGTGGCCTGCAGTTTTACATAACCTCACTAATAACCCACTTTCCCAATGTCTATATGAACAAGATAATAATGCTCACCTTTCTCACCAAACAGGGATTTTGCTCACAGAAGGTGGAAAACAGCTTTTAGCTGGCAGTTATTGCTTTTTAACTGGTATCTTGTTATCTGACATAATCAGATCCATGTGCTTCACTCAGTCTTAAACCATTGATTTCCAGATAGAAGCTTACAGCTGCCAAAGCACCATGTCAACAGGCAATTGCTGCTGCCCAGGTAGCAAAGGCTACAGGTGGCTTGATGGGGTCAGCTGTGAGGTAAAGATGCTGCCAGGTTTTATTCTCCTTCACCAGTCAGTTCCACAGCTAAAAGCAGAAACCTTTCAGGTCATTCCTCCTTACCTTCAGATCACCATGAACTGTTCTTCAAAGTGTGGAACATTCTCGGTATTTTATTGCAGTACAAAATGAATTCAAAATCCTGCCATTTTAATGTTATATCATTTTAGATTCAGTTCAGGCCATTTCCATAAGTGTATCTGATCATTTGGAACTCAGGAACGGCAAAACAATTGTTCCATTGCTTTTTTTATTTCTGATTCCAAAATTTCAGAATGTAAACAGTGACTTTGTGGGCCACCTACTCCTTAACAGTGGCAGAGAGGGGAATGATAGGCAGCAAAGATTTATGCAGATGGGATTCTATTCAAAAAACTGGTAATAAAAGAGCAAAGGCTAAAGTATATTATTAATTTGGATCAAAAAAAATCTACATAGCATTGAACCACCAGAACAATGATGGGTAGGAACCAGATGGACTTTATTAGAGAGTGAGGAAGGGAATGTTTCTTCTTTCTAATCACTGCCAAGAAACATGCTTGTTCCAGCTTTTGCATGCAATGATAGATGGGGCCTTGAAAGCCCAAATCTCTTTGGTTTTATTCCTCCTCCCTTTGGGACATGGGTGCTGTGGATAGTCATTACTCATGTTGGAAACATTTGCCACAGGAAGCTCCTGGAACAGAGTTTGGAAAGCCATGAAAGTGCTAATGGCATCTGAAAATATCAATGCTGTCCCAGCACTTGCTGGATCAAATTATAAAGTGCCAAGATAATTTAATGTTTGCCTCTGAGTCATTCCCAGTTTTACAGAGTCCAGGGTTTTCAAAACTTACCAGGAAAATCCTCTCTCCATGAAAAAGAAACCCTATTTTGATGGCAGCAGTTTCCAAACTCTGGAACTGTGTTTAGAGAAGATCTGCTTCACTCTCCAGTAAATTCCTTTCCATCAAACCTTGCCCAGTGAAATAACTGGAATATCTGCATTTGCATTTTTTTATCAGTATTTTCAGTAGTCGTAAAGCATAAGCTTTACGATCCTCTTCTGCAAGGCTATTTGTGAGCTAATTACTATTTATAGACTGAAGCAAGGCTCGAAAGCTAATCTAGGATTGGTGTTTTTAATGATCCTGAACATCTGGCTTGAGAATTTAAGATCTCCCTGAAAATGAATGAAGATTCCTGATGTTCAAAAAAAAAAAAAAGGGGGGGGGAGAGAAATGACAGAAGCATAAAGCAGGGAGATGCAGCTCTGTCTTCCGAGCCGGTGGGCTAAAATAGAGCAAACTGCGATCTGCCTCCGTTCCAGGATTGTGCCTGAGATAATGGGCAGTGCAGCAACCAGTGGGTTTTGTGCACAAGGGGAGAAGCAGAGCTGGCAGCAGCCAACCTTCTGCTTGTGCTGCGGTGTCCCTGTCTGTGCATGCGGTGGCCATTGGGCTGGAAGAGGTGGCTGCCTTCCCTGCACCCCTGTTCGGTGGGAAATAACAGGTCCATGCTGATCACCTCACGGGCACCTGTGCCCTGGGCATACATGCTCAGGCTGAGCATTTCTCACGCCTTCCACTGCCATCCTCGGCCAGCGTCTGCTCCTCTGCAGATGTGACTTGCCCTGGTGTCTCCCGTGGAAAGGACTGGGATGTAAAGCAGACAGCGCTTTCTCCCCAGTGTTCAGCTAGCATACGTTAGTCATCTGTTCCTGCATCTGCAAGGGCTTGAACAGCCTTCAAACCTCTAATATCCCTTCTGTGGCTCATCTTAAATGCAAAGCAAGGCAGAGAGACAGCCAGAGCTCCTTTGCAGATCCCTGCTGCTTGAACCTTTTTTTCCTTCCCTGGGGTAAAAAAGAGGGTTTTCTGTGACTTCCTGAGGATTAGCATGAGGTTTTATTTCTCCCAACATACACAGAGTCCCCAGGCAGGGGAGCAAGGAGGTGTCTGCGCTGGTCATGCTCTGCTGCAGAGCCTTTTGCTGCACTCAGGGCTTTTTACACTGCCAAATAACTCAGCGCCTTGTTTTGCTCATGGCTTTTGGCCTCCTGGTTGGTCACATCTTGTTTTTTTCACAGGGTATGTTTTGGAGTGAACTGTTTTTTCTTCCCAAAATGAAGCCTAGGTGAGATTTGTGGATTGTTAGCTTTGGAGATTCCCTTCTGGATGGATTGGTGCTCCAACACTATCCCGGTACACCAAGCCCCTGGTGTTCCCTCTTCCCTATGATCCTGCTCTGGGACATGCAACCATGCTCAGAAGAAAAGAAAAACACTGTAGCTGCAGCACAAACTTCACATTTCCTCAGACTCACTGAACAGAAAGGGGGAAAAAAAAAACAATTAAAAAAAAAAAAAAGAGGGGGGGGAGAGAAATTTTAGGAGCCCCATCCAAATGCAATGCAGAGTGCTCACCCTTGATAGCATGAGTTTGTGTCAGTCCATCCCATTGCAGGGCTGGAAATCATCCCTGGGGGTTGATGCTATTGTAACCTGTAGGTAAGTGTTTGGCACAGGCTAGCGAGCTACTTGCTCTCGGGAGGCTGGTGGGGTGTGCAAGGCTATGGGCAAGCAATTGCAGAACGGTAGTCTGCAGTTGTGGCATTCTGGAGGATATTAGTGGGTGGTTCAAAAAATATTATAAGGATATTATTATACCTATATAATTTGATTATTTTAGTATAAAATAAGCCCTCGGTAATTTATATTTACTTGGCAGCAAGGAAATAAAAGTTGGTTTGGCAATTGCATTTAACCAAACACTGGAAACTCAAGGGAAAAAAATATTGCCTAAGTTGAACTAATGCTGAGAAATGGGGCTCTGTGAATCTGAATTCAACCCAGTTTTTCAGAGCTGCTTACCCTGTCTCCTTCCACTGCTGGCCAACTGACAGAAATTCAATATTTTTATTTTACTGAATGAAAAGCATAGTCAGAAACAGCAATTGGGTCAGAATCATATGCAAAAGCTCCTCTTGTGCTTTTGTTTCCTAATTGCTCTTGGAAGAATTTTTGGACTGGGCTGACGCAGTTGTGTGTGTGAATTTCCTGGCAAATAAGGAAGGTGATTGTATCCAAAAGACATTTTAGAGTGTGAATTCACAACTTTTCCATGTCTAATCAAGGAACGTAAACCATTAGCCACATGTTCTCCATTTCCATCACATTTTTTCACACTTAAACAAAAACATGCCAAAGAAAAGGTGCTACATTTTTAATGCCCCCAAATAGGAACCACGGGAGTCCGTTAAATGCTGTGGCCATTTCCAGCATACAAATCAATTTTCCTTGTGGTGGTGAAGTGGTGAATAATGCCTGGTTTGTTTAAAGAAGCATGACTGATTTTGGATGAAGGATCCTGTCAGTTTGGCATTTTTCGTTTTATTTATTGCACACAACCGTATAAAACCTGGTACTGGTCTCAGTGCCAGGCTTACTAGTGGAAAAGCTGAAAGGACCACATAGCTCCTGGTGCAGCAGAGAGGTTCTCCTTCTGCAAGACATTTGCTGGACTCCTGAGAAATCATTTTGAATAGCATGGCAGAGAAGGATTTCATCAGTTGGCATCTGCTGACTTATTTTTTTCTTCCATTTTGCCTGTGTCAAGACAAATACATGGAGGTGAGCAGAAGATCTTATAAACCAGTAGCCAAAGTATTGCAAAGTCATCACCAGACTGCCCATAAAGGTTCCAGAAGCAGGGAAATATTGAAACAGCGGAGTCAACTTATAGTGGACTGTTGCTAATAGCACTTCTACAGACCAAAAAGTCCTGAGACCAGAGGTAGATGATGTAGAACTGACTACCTCAGATAGAGTCCAGGTACTCTGAATTAATCTTCTAAAGATAATTTTAAAGCTAATGAGATTTCTTTCTTTTTTTTCTAAGATTATTACTGATATATTTATGAAATAAATTTTACTAAAGCTGTTTATTGCTCTGTGTCCTGCCAGGTTGTTTTATAGGATCTTTTAACAAACTGGTAGAACCAGCAGTGTTTCGGGACACTGTTACCAACATGCACAGCAGCCTTTTGTTTTGTCGAAACTATGATCCTATGCAATTGTATATTGTGATATAGAGTCTCTTAATTATTTCTGAGTATTTTTTTAATATATTACGTGTTGCAGATAGGGAACGGCGGGCGGAAGATATCGCGCTGTACGGAAAGATAGGGCCCCTAATAGCCAATAGTGTTTAGTCTATGGTGTAAGCAGACGGATGTGACGTTGTAAACCTAGCTATATAACACCTTGTTACCCATCAATAAGGGCCATTTTGCCGTCCACCACATTGGTGTCAACTAGCTGATGGCCTGAGTGGCTTGGGGGTGGTCGCCGTGCCGTCCCTGAACCAGGTCGCTGCAGCCGTTTGAACTGCAACAATTAAGATTTTATATTCAATTAATTCATTTGGTTGTGAAGGAAGTTATGGAATTTGCAGAGATATTTGAAAGGATTCAAATAGCAAAGAATAAACTTACTTGAAAATTATATGTAGAAAATATATTCTTTTGAGTTTGAGAAAGACAATGAATTTGTCAGTATTTGCAATTGTTATTCTAAGGAATAGCTTGAAAAAATAGGCACTAATGTTGCATTTGAGAGCCAAGTAGATTTAATAATGATATATATCAAATTGACTTTCAGTTTCAGTAGAAAAACATGTGGAATGAAATGTTTTTTAAATCAGCTGTAATGTCTGCTTTTTAAATTGGAGCTCTTTTTATGCCATTTACATGGCAATTTATATATTATAGTCATTAGCTCACAGAAAAGGGAAAATTGCATGATTTTTACATAAAATACCGCAATCATAAAGGTGAATTTTTGAAGGACAGAAGATGGTGCTTTTTCTAATTTTAGGCAAAACAAAATTCAAGTAAAGTTTTTGTTGATTGGTATATTTTTTTTTAAAAGCAGCAATGTGTTTCGTTCCTATTTCTGATATAAATGATGGGACTCTCAAGTTTGTCTTTTTTTCATTTGCATTTTACAACTTTTTTAGAGCTAATCGTGATATTCCAAATTACAAAAATCAGGGACTTGCAGATGAACACTGAATAATCACCCACTTCATGATAAACATAAGGATTTTATTTTAGTACTATGCTAGGCTAAAGGAACTGAAACACTTCCAACTATAAGAATAGGTTTAATCCACCACTACATTCCCTGTAATTAAATTTTACAGTGAATTGTATTTTGGATTTCTTGTGCAGGAGTTATATATATACACACACATGTAAACAGTGTGAATAATCACACATATAGCCTGATGAGCCAGCTAGTGTATGTTTGTGTGTGTTCCTCTATTGCACAGAGACTTGTGCAGCTACATCCTACAGACCCTATAGTGGTGAAAGTTAAAAAAAAAGTTTAAAAAGACTTTAACATAATTTCAGATAATGCAGGATTTAATATAAAATGTTGATTTTGTTAAGGGTCAAATTGCCCTTCAGACACACAATGTCACTGCAGTCTCTGGGGTGCCTGTGTCTTTCATCAGACAATTCAGTGTTTGGAGCTGCCTGGTGGGCAAGGAGCTGTGATATTAAAAGTGAGTCCTGCCAGCCCGAGTACAGTGGATGGCAGGTCATTTACCTGGCAGTCTCGTCCCTAGGAAGCAAACTTTGCTGGGGGAATGATGCCATTTTTGGCTTACTTAAATGAAATGGAGCATTAGCAGATGCACAACAGGGATAATCCATCACAGAGTGGCTGATGCAATAGGTATTCTCTATCCTGAGACTCCCTGGGTTTCTGGGCAGACAGGGAGCAAAGGTGGCAAGGACGTGTTTTTACTTATCAAACCTCCCTTCTTGAGCTATCTGAAAGCTGTTTAGCAAATGTAACAGCTGCAAACATCCAGACTGTGTATGGAAAAGTTTAATCCCTAAAATCCCAACTTTCTTGATTATCTTAGCACTGGCTGGAGAATTTTGCCCTTTTGCTAAAGTGTTTTAAACATCACATTCACTATTGTGCCAAAGCCACAAGAGCATTTTGCTTTGCTGCACTGGATAAAAGACCAGTTTCCATTCTGCTGGTAAGTTCTGAAAAATATAATGTGCATTTCTCAAGAACAAGAACTCCCAACAAAATGAGGAAAGCCAGACATGCTCCTCTCTATTATGTTCTTACATCCTTCAAGTACCTCTCAACCTATTGGCCTTTTGCCCTGCATCTTAGTGGTTTGTTTATTCCTTTGCAAAAGAAGGGTCATTGGGACCACAGAGACATGTTGGTTCTCTCACAGCACAGGAGCCAAGGGCAGTGGATGCACAGTGCACTCTTTTCTATATTGTGTTAGGCAATTTAAACAGAAACCCAGAAAATTAACCAGGAAGTGGAAAGAGGTCTGGTTCTCCAATTCTGATTGCATCACAAGTTTAAATTAAAGGAATTTTATAGGCCATCTGTTCCCTAGAACTGCCTCCTACCTGCTAAATCAAAGGAAGTTCAGCAAATATCCACGGTGCCCTCATTTCTAGGCTTTTATCTGAATTAGGATGTGGCAGATGCATTTCACAAGCTTCTAAATCATATTCCTGTTCTGGAGAGCATTGCGAAAGATTCATTGCGCAATAAAATTTGTGCTGATTGCTGCATAGGATCCCTTTGGCAAGTAGGCTGCAATTAATTTTTATGTCCCATTTGAGTGTAATTTTATATTAGGCACAGATTTTTACTTTAAATGTACTTTTCACAAAGTCCTCTGTTTTTAGAGATTAGAAAATTATACTGAATATCCATTGTTCTTGGCAAGTGATCGTGAACATTTTTTCCTCCGAGTAAAAGGATTAGTAAAGATAATAAGTCAATATTAGCTCACAACTTGCATAAGTAGCTATTTTGAAGGCAGTGGAACTGTTCTAATACAACCAAACTGGCAGGACTTGCCTGCTTTCACATGTAATAACCTGTTGAGATGTCAGAGAGATAATGTCAAATAAGTCATGTTCGGTACTAGCATCTATTTTACAACAATGTTGCTGGTTAGCTAAAAATGTTGTTTGAGATTGCAGAGTGCTGGCTAAGGAAACAAGTGCTACCTCTGCAGAGAGCCTCGCACACTTGAATAAGACTTATTTTTGACACAAATAATCCACTTTGCTGGACTCATGCATTTCCTTACCTATAAGCCACAGTTGCAAGCATTTGGATATTTCTAGGCTGGCACTATTCATTTGCTCTGGACAGATGCTTCTGTAGTTGGTCTTCCCACTTCCCATGAATATCAAGCACCATCTGAAAAGCACTCAGAGATTTCCAGCTCCACACAACATTGAACATTAGCATTCCAGGAGGTACAAAACGTTTGAGTAATTCCAGTCCTGGAGCATTTGGCTCTCCTTCAAAGATGGAAAATTAGTGTAAAGCAGGGCTACTTCTTATCTCACATTAGGAAAGCTTTGACTAGTACATCTGGAGATTGTCAGTTTTATTCTAACAGCTGGGAGAGATGAAACAGAAAAAATGATGCAGATGGGTTCTCCAGGAACAGACAGTCCAGCAGATAGAAGTCTTTTTTTTTTTTTTTTTTTTTTCCCTCATACAATATAGTTCTTATCTGGAATTAAGGTAGAAAGCAGAGGACTGACCAACAACCCATAACCCAAAGTCCTTCTGACCACTGGCAGTCGTTAATGTTTCTGTGCCTCTTTGAATATGAAATTCGCTTTCTGCGCTCTCCATTCAGCCTTTTCCCCCAAGGCAGCTCTGCTGTCACTGCTTCCAGCTGAACGGTGCATGTGTCCAATCCGTTGCATAAAAGTTCTTCTACAGCCATAAACATACATTCCAGAGCCTCTTGAAATTAATGATTTTGAGGGTGTGCTTGGAATCATTCAAAAGATGGGCAGCAAGCCTGGACATTTCAGATTAGGCCAGGTGGTGGCCTCAAGGGTAGGAATACAGTGCAGCTATATGTTCATTTAGCTATGCCCAGAGGACCAGGGGCTCATTTGCTGCAGTTAAACCAGTAGCTGTGCATTAGGAAAGGGTGACAAAGAACAACAGTGGAAAGAAAGGGAAGGAAGACAAATAGCAGAATGATCAGGAAAAAGTAGCAGTCCAATTGTGTGACTATTCCCCTGCAGAATTTAAGCACTGCAGATTTGTACCTCAGGATAATAGAAAAGAATTGCAGAGGAAGACCAACAAAGAAGGAAAAATGAAAAGGAGGTAGAAAAATAAAATAAAACCCAGGACCTCTACCTCAGCTGACCCACTGGAAAGCTTTGTAACTGCTAAATCAACATGATAGCCTAGTTATAAAATCTAACCAGAAGTGATTGAGAATCCTTTAGCCTAAATACAGTAATTTGGGAAAGGAAAGCAGTGAAATAGCAAACCACTATCAAACTATGATTATAGTAGCGAAACTGTGCATAATCAACTCATTTGTGCTGCTATACATTTCATCATATAAACAGGTTTTCATAGTTACATACCCACAAGTATGAATAATCAAATGTCCATAACACCATGTGTCATGGTCAGTTTGAGTTTTCTCATGTACCTTGGCACTTTGGTAGATTCTCTTAACTTTAGTAGTTTGCAAATGTGCTAGTTTGGGGTCATTTGCAGGTATTTGCTGCATGGACAATTTTGTACATCTCCTCCTGCCAATCCGACCTAGTTTTCTCCACGTTTAGCAGAAGACAGCTCACTGCCAAAGGCCAAAGGAAGGCCCTTGTTTCCTGACACTCATTGCACTTAGGCTTGTTTGTCAGCAAAGGGTCTTAGATGAAATTTGGGGTCAGGAAAAAGCAGGATAGGAACCTAACTGATATATCCACTTAACCTTCATTAGTCAGTATTATTTCATTTCCATATCCCCCATTTTTTAACACACCAGCTTATTTCTTCTTTTTATGTTCATCTAGCTCTCAGAACACTTGAAGAGCTTTTTCCTTAAATCTTCCAAAAATAAAATTTTTGGAAGAAGCCAAGTAGGGAGATTTCAGCCCAGATAAGAAGGGTTTTGAAAACTTACACAAATATATAAACTGAGACTATATAAAGAAGACCCTGTAACCGACACGTGTATGATTGATGCATTCCATGAATTAGTTATTTATAATTTATTTTTGTGCACTTAGCCCCCACAAACGGGACCACAAAATCCCGACTGCAGTACCTGCTGCCACGGCGATTTTGGAGTTCGACTCTACCAAGGGCCCCCAGGACCTCCCGGCTCCCCTGGGATGCCAGGTAAAGAGGTTCAGTTGATTCCTGATCAGTCTACTTACAGGCAATAAAGTCTTTTGAGAATGGTCTGAACATCACAAGATGGAGAGAGATTTGGAAACAGTTTTTTCTGTAATTTCAGGGAAGATAGGGGTCTAATACCAGTTAAACTCTAAAGTCTATGCCAGTGAAAAATGACTTGTTAATAAAATCCAGCTTTCAGAAAATCATGCTGAAAGTAGTCTTTTTGCATTTGGCCAAATTGTTCTCTCTTCTTAAACCTGCATGAAGTGTCCATTAAAGTCGGGATAACTTGTTCTCTGGGATTGATTATTGCTTTCATCATTGAATATCCAGCAATGCCAAATTGTGCTGAATTTAGGAGCTTTCCTATCTAGCCAAATTTTTACAGACACACACATGCTCTATTGTCTCATCTTGTTGTCTTCCATAATACAAAATAATTGATTTATTAAAAATGCACACAGAATAACAGGACACCTAAAAAAAAAAAAAAAAAGTATAATTTGATCAAGTAATTGCCATGTAAAAAGACAAACCTCCAGAAAGGAAAAAGATGGTATGTTGGTATAAGTAATATGGTGGTTGCTTTCATTAAATGATCATTTCTAAAGCAGATGTGTAAAGTAAATGAACATGGCGTTGACGGACAGATTTGCCTCATCTTCCCAATCATTCCTCCTCTGTTGCTACAATAAAAATATTCTTTATTCTTCTGTCTCACAGATTTACTGACAGCTAACAGAGGTAACAGATAACCATTCACAAAAAACTGAAGCAGTCTTTCCTTAAGGTGGTTTTAGATACTATGAGAGAAACATTTTCCAGTAATGGGCACATCTGACACTTTTCTAAATGAAGCATTTAAAGAATTAGTTTCAGATTGCAAAATACTGAAATAAATTGCTACTCTGACATGTTTTGGTGTTAAGCATAATTAAGTATTAAGTATATTTGACATTAGACTGCCATGAGCTAGAATTTATTATTTCATGCATCAGTCCTTTATAAGAATAGCACGACCATTATAGATGTAGGAGAAATGTAACAGTGAGACCTCTTGTGCTGAAATACCGCTTTATGCATTAATAGAGTTGGCTTCTTAGCAGTGGGACAAAATTTTGGGTTATGCCCATACTTTTGGGGCTGCCAGTCAGGATACTGCAATGGTTGTATCTGGGCACAGCTTTGCCCTTCCCTACATAAGAGAATGTAACTCAGTCACACTCTTATGCTGCCAAAAGACACCACAAATGCTGTTCCACAGCACCCTTCTGCAGCCGGGAATTTCTCTGTCTCCTTCATCTGCTGCATTTTTTTTATCACTATGTGCCAAAGGGAAATAACAACAGCTGTGGTTCACTGATTGATTCAAATATTGCTTGCACGCTTCTGTTACAAACAGAAAGTGGTTCTTTTCATTTATATGAAGAATCATTCTTTTAATTTTTAAAGTCTATTGATTTCTCCACTTAAATAAAAATTAGTTTATTTACACCTATGATTTAGCTTCGTTATTGGATATCATGTTTTTTCTCAATACAAAAAAAATGAAGAATTACTTACTAAATTTGACCTCATTAATTCTTGCAAATTCATGATTACAGTAACTAACCACTTTGCATCAATGAAGAAGCAGAGCTGCATAGAATCTCATTTCAATTCAAGTAGAATTAGATCAAAGATTACATTAACTAATTCCCTTAGTAATTAATTTAAGATCGGGATCTTGCTTCAGGTAAGCATAATAATCATTCAGTTATTCTAGCCAGCTTTAAAATTTTGTCAGTCACAGACATTTGCTCAGTAATTTCCTCAGTAAACACCAGGAAGTAAGTAATAGCGTAGATGCAGAAATACCTTTTTACAATGAGACCTTTTCTATATAATCACTTCAGAAAAGCTTCATTATAGAATTTTTGTCTGTCTTTAAGTCTAGGAATGACCTATCAACCCTTCTAAGGTAACCTACACCCTGAGAATTTAGACCCTCAAATGTCTTTTAACTAGTTTAAGGTTACTGCCTTTCTCCATTTGCAAGACACATTTTGAAGATAGCAAAATATTCCTCCAAATTATCCTATGAGAGCAACAGGAAAAAAGATTTTATGGAGAAGGAAAAGCAGAAGCACCCACACAGGCTACCTGGACGTCCCACCAGGCAGCAAGCCTTTGCTTTCCCTGAGCTTTGTATCTGCTGAGATTTCTTCCTGCACAACTGCCTGGCGCTATAGCTACCAGCACGGGGACCCGAGCAACGCCAATGCAGAAGGAGGGTTAACTCTTACATACAGTTGCATCTCTTTTTGGAAACCTGCTCGTCAAAACCTTAACCCTCTTTTAAGGAAATCATGGAAACAACGGGAATAATGGAGCAACGGGCCAGGAGGGAGCCAAGGGTGAGAAAGGAGACAAAGGAGATATGGGACCAAGAGGAGAGCGTGGCCATCACGGACCCAAAGGGGAGAAGGGCTACCCTGGGATCCCCCCGGAGCTGCAGGTACAAGATCTCTGGCTCCTGCCGCCTGCAGCAGTGCTCCGGTTATGGAGTTTTCTCCTCTGAAAAGCTGTGCCTGATTACCGTAGGATACACTGTGGGATACTTGAGAAGCAAATCCATCTGTAACTGTATACACTACAGGGTGACACTTGTCAGGACTGAGTAATGTGCTCTGCCAGATCTTCCTGGAAAAGAAAGACACTGGGGCTTAGCCCTTCTTCAGAGTAAGAATCCAGCTGCAAAATGAGCAGGAAGAAGCATATACCATTCCCTTTTAGGGCAGAAAGCCAGTAACTGGATCATTAAAGGAGAGTAAAAGGGACCATAATTTTCCCATTAAGCTGTATCACATACATACCTCTGCACTTCCTAGGGCACGTGAGAAGAGCAAGGGCGTCACCCAGGCCCACTCTTCTGAGGTCTGCCAGGCCTTGGGAACTTTGCAGCAGCATTTGTATCCAAATCCTCACATATTGGATCAAAACCCTTGAGTGAAGTCCAGAGTCCTCAGGTTTTGAAAAATGCCCTCAGTAGCTACCTCTATTTTTAAATGCACCTTTAAAATGTTGCTCAGAACTACATGGGTTATTTTCATGCAGCTGCTATGAGGGAGAAGCAGGTATGTTCTGCTTGTGATTGAGCTATCTCAAAGCCAGGTGAACATGATAACATGGGTTCAGGCCCGAGCTGTCGCCTCTGCTAAGGGCTCGGGTATATTTGTTCAGGCTCACCACTGTGTTAACATGATTGCATAGCTTTGGGATTAGACCTTGTTCATCTCTTCAGAAAAGGCATGAAAATTAACACCAAAGTCACCAATAAACCAACATGTGTTTAATGTGGGAAAATTGCTTTGGATTTCTTGGCATTGTGTATATTTGAATACTCAGCCCTGGGTTGCATGGAGACGGGGTAATTGCATAGAATAAAATTCAGCCTGAAATTAATTTCCAAAAGTAATAGACTTCTGTGATAAAGCAGAATTATTTTAGCATTCTTAAAGAATTAACTAGGATTAGTGTTTTAGCTGAATATCTTGAAAAACGTATTTGTTGTAATTTCATTCATCATAGATAGTTCTGCAATTTTAAAATGAGTTATCAGGTGTTTTTCCTAACAATAAGTTAACAGCACTGATTTATTTAAATACTGAATAATGAAAGATGATCAAAATACAAAGGCTCATATTGCAGTACTTGCTTTAAAGTAAAAATCTTTCACTATATTTAACAGATGTGCTTAAAAATTCTTCACACAGTAAAGCATAAAATTTCTTGTCAACATCATGCTTTAGAATTCTGGAGAAGGGATAGGGAGAGGAGGCAACTCCTTTGAATACGATATCATTAAGTACAGGATTATTTTGAAAAACATCTGTATCCATGTTGATCTGCTACTTCAAAATAGGACAGAGAGAAAAGACATCTTTTCAACTCTTCTGGTGAGTGCAAGCAAAGGAGTGTGGGCTCAAAGAGAATGCAAAATGGAATCTAGTCAAAAAGTAATAAATTCCATCAAGCTGCCATTGCAGCTGCTTTGCTTTAACACATGATGAATTTTGATGTGATCCTGGCTGAGAAGCAAGGAGTTTGCTGTTACGGTAAATGCATCCATGCAGGGATAAGGAAAATAAGCCCAGTCTTCAGCGCACATCTGGTGCTCCTCAGATTTCTTAGCAGATGGCTTATGATTTCCAGTGTTGGATCTGACTTAGCATTTGAATTTGCCTGTTTCAGTTTCATTCTTATTCAGATCTGAAATCAAAAGAAGGGAAGGGGCTGTTTTTTTTTTTTTTTTCTTTTTAATTTTTTTTTTTTTTTCCTATTTAATTCTTATGTAGTTGAAATCTCATGGAAAATGTCACTTTTGTGAGGGGTGGTAACAACTGTAACTGACCATTTTCCATCTAAGAAGTAGCAAGACAGAAATAAAACATCTGTCAAGCCCCCTCACGACCTCCAGGTGCAGTGTCTCTGTTTGTGTCACTCTGCTGTCAGTCAGCTGGGGGACCACAGCCTCTCAGACCAGATAACCCCTTTCCCTGCCTAGGCAGTTGGTTTTGCACAGCTTCCTACGAAACATTTTCCACAGACAATACCTCTCACTGCAAGAAGATGAATAGGGAGTTCTAATACATACAGTTTCTGCTTTTTTAGCTTCCCCTTTTGATCCCCACCACCTTCTATCTTGACTGAGAAATACAGAGCACATGGTAAGAGAAATAGTAGTGATAGATGAATCTCCATCACTTTACGTCTAGGACATCTTTAATAAAAATGCCTCATGCATCTCTGAAGGTAGTTAACAAAAACATTAATGTGTGTGAATTTTATCATGCATGATTTATTTCACACTTTCAGTTAAAAGCAATATCCAGCTTAAATGCACTGGGGAACATATAAAAGCTAATTAAATTATTTCTATGCAAAACACTGTACGTTTCAATACCACTTTTCTATTGCATCATTCTAGAGAGAATTTAAGATAAATAAAATCCAAAACTAAGGTCCTGACCTGCAAGCACTTGCCTATACACTTACTTTTGCAGTCATGAATAGCGTAATTGAACCTAAGGAAGCTAGTTCTCTTCCAGTTTCCCTCAATGGGAGTTTTGTTACTGGAGTTTAATGACCTTGGATCAGGCCCTAGAAGAACATCTCTGTCAAGAAAATAAACAGACCACGAATAAGAGATGAAATTCTGTCGCCGATTCCTCCGTATTTGCACATTTCATGAATAACTGAATAAATACAAACTGCATTTGTGTAGGTTGCATTCATGGCTTCCATGGCTACTCACTTCAGCAACCAGAACAGTGGCATCATCTTCAGCAGTGTCGAAACCAACGTCGGGAATTTCTTTGATGTCATGACTGGTCGATTTGGAGCTCCAGTGAATGGTGAGTGTTTGCAAAACAAAATAATGCAATTCTGGGAGCTATTGGGAGGAGCAGAGCCAAAGGCAATGAGAAAATACTACTGCCTTTGCACAAGACACTGATGAGGCTCACGGGAATAGTCTATATAGCTCTTGCCTTCAGGAAAAATCAGACTGGAGAAGCAGCAAGCCAGGAGAAGGTTCCCCTGTGGGATCAGTGCTGGCTCCAAGGCAGGAGGAAGATTCATGGCCAGCGCTGAGGAGAGAGCAGGACCTCCCGCATTGAGACCTTAAGCACTTCTGTTGTCATGATGAGAGTGCCATGGTCACACGCACCAGGGGCAGTTTCACAGTCATCTCCTCCTGCCTTCTGTCACTCCCGCTGTCCCTGCTTTCCTCTGCACCGTGAGCTGGGCCAGATGTGGCTAGAAACGAGGCATTACAGGGTTTCCTGAGCCATTTTTTTGTCTGTGTTGATCCCCCAGTTCACAAGGCTGTGGTGTAGGAGGAGCAATGGGGGATGGATGGCGATACGCCAAGAATAGGTCTAAGCAAAGCCTGAAATCACCTTCCTTCACTTGGTCCTTTTTACCTGCCCAATAATTTATTTCCTGCTGTGAAAAGTGACATTAGCACAAATGAAAGTCAGGCCTCCAAGTTTGCTGTGGCACTTGTCTTATGGACATTTAGGAGTATGTGTGATTTTCCTCACAGATGCCTCCCTTTGCAGTTAATGTATATGTGGGCGTTAAACTTTCACCCATAATGACTATGTCTTTGATATAAGATCTAAGCTCACAGCACTCAGAGCACTGCAGGGTCAGCGCTACAGACCTCACTGCTGAGGATCCAGAGGCTTTTCCTCCCTCCTGGGAGAGTCTCATAGACCTCGTGACACATACGTGGTTGTACTGAATAGCATTGCTAGTGCCTTCCAAAGGTCAGAAAAGGGATGGAAGGGCAGAGAGCAAAGGCAGTCTGTACGCACAGGGCATGATGTGGCAGGCTGCAAGGCTCATGCCCTGACCGACCCAGGACGGCGTCCAGGGCAGCTGTCCTGGAGACTGCCCTTTTGGGAATGGTTGGGAGCAGGAAGGCAAAGAGGGAAAGGCGAAAGAGGGGTCACTAGGCTCAGTCTCTGGGAAACTTCCATTTCGGAGAAAAGGAAGGGTGCTGCCATGTCTTTGGAATGGCATGCAGCTAAACCCTTGCCATATGCAGAATAAAAACGAGTCAGATTTTGACACACTGTAATAGGAAGTGAAATATCCACTGATAACAGGAAGGCAAATTTGGTCTTTGCTGTTAGGTTTTCTAAGGAAGAAGCACCAGCCTGTAGCATGAATACCTCCCTCTAGGAAGCCAACATGTTATAAATTTTAACCCTTTTCAGGAGTGTACTTCTTCACCTTCAATATGATGAAACACGAAGATGTGGAGGAAGTGTACGTGTACCTCATGCATAACGGCAATACCATTTTCGGCTTATACAGGTAAGTTGAGTGCCAAGCCTTTTTCACTGCAGAAGGCTTCTTTCTCACATTGCAAGAATTGTGAACTTGTTCCTTTTCTGAAGGAAATAGTTTTTTCACTAGGGTGAAAAAACAACAACAACAAAAAAAAACGAACAACAAAGAAACAGTACTTTATTTTGCCCTACTGAAACTGGAGATCATATCTGCCACAAAATCTTTTCCTAAAATTTAGTCTTGATCAGATGTTCCCTAAAGTTTGGGAAAGCAATGGGAATCAGGGTTGGAGTCCTGCAGTAACTAGCTGTTATTCTGTTAAAACATATTTCACCTCTATTTGGCCTATAAGGGAAAGGGAGTAACAAAGAGTTCAGCAATGTGATAACAGATCTTATCAAAGATTTTTAAAAAAGCAGGTTACTTTAAAAAACAGCATATAAACTGCCAAAGTCAGCAGTAAGTAACTGCAGGAGCCAGAAGCAAAGGTGCTCCATTTACTGGTTTTATCATTAACATATTTTGAATATTTTTTTTAACTGTTTGGGTTACTTGGGTTACTTGCCCAGCTATTTTTCCTGAAGCATTAATGAAAGAAAAGGCAAGTGGAAGAAAGGAAACCAACCCGCATGCAAAATCAGCAGGTTAGCCCAGATCTGGCAGACCTAAGTTCAAAGGCCCTTAGGCTGGAGTCAGCCCTGGCTACTGGTAGCAGGGAGTGCAGGTGCTCAGCTTACATGAGACTCCTGACCTGTGGGCATGTAAAATTAGCTGGGGTGACTCCAAGAAAAAGAGCATAATGAAAAATCTTGAGTGTTGTGAAGAATTAACAGTTTCATTTTAAACAATAAATTTGTTCTGTTGCTCTGGATAAAACCTGAGCAAGTTAAACTTCAAGAATTTCAGAAGGGAATGAAATGATGCACTTCTTATTTAAGGTGCAAAATTTGACTAGGAGACCAAATGCACACAGATGCCAACATT
>NW_010578232.1:7951-64492 GCF_000705375.1 Tinamus guttatus
ACGTAGAAGGGACGTGTGTTCTTTGGCATGATTTTCTCTTCCTGCTGCTCTCCTGGCAGACTTGGTAGGGGCCTCCTGAAGATACCTGAGCAGGGTGGGAGAGCGGCCAGGAGATAGAGACACAAGATGCGGCCGTTCAGCCTGAGGATGCTCCCCCAGGACCGTGCTGCTCTCTGCATTAATTTACATGGGCCTGGCACCTTGGAAGTTCACTGTTAAAAGAACAGCTAAGAGCGCATGGGGATGCCTGTGGACTTGGAGAGTGATGTTTACAGGAGCTGTCCTGCCATAGAAACGGCAGGACCATACATAAGCATTGGCTTTCAATGTAAATAACCCTAATTGCCTGATGACTTATGGAAACTAGGGGAAAGAGAGGCGATTATAGGGCTCAGGGTCATGGAAGAGGTAATTTTTCCTCTCCTGTTTTCTCAGAATACCATATGCCAACCAGGTTCTTTCAAGGGAACAGTTAAAAGTGTGAATTAAACAGAACTTCTTATGCTATTTGAATAGAATAATCTATGACATATTATTGAAGAAAAGCTTTTGGTAGGTTAGTTTTCAGTCTGTCAAATGGAGTAGAGGAATTTGATGTGGAAGTATAACTTTGTGTATTGTTTTATAGGTCTCAAATTTCATGTTATTTTTTATCCCCTGTATTTTGCTTATCACAATTCCAGATAACAATATTGTGCTTAATACCATGAAGACCTCTGTGTGATGTGATGAATCCATGTGTTGTGAGGCTGGAGGCATACTTAAGGACCTTAGGGAAAATTGATGCAAAGTAATAAAACTGAGAAGCTAGTATGTGTAAAATGAAATACTTTCAACCCTAAAGGGATACTTTTTAATTGAGTAGTACTTTGGTTTTAGTTTATTTAGTTTGCTACATTTATACTGTAGCTACATAAAAAGCACAAGCTTTTCTTAGTTTACTAGCTAAAAAAAATTATGTATTTGAGGATGAATGCAGTCAAGGTTAACTACTTCAGATTTACTTGTAAAAGAAGATTTACACAAAGGTTCCAGGATCCATTTTACTGTTTTTCCTGACAATTTTCCTTGAAAAGGAAGGCACAGCCTTCCATCAAAGGTGGGCGACTGTATCAGTAGATGCAAGGTGAGGTTTTTTCCTGGAGAAGCTGGCAGCTCGTGCCTTAGACAGGTGGGTTCTTTGCTGGGTGAAGAACTGGCTGGATGGCCGGGCGCAGATATTGGGGGCAAACAGAGTTAAATCCAGCTGGCGACTAGTCACGAGCGGTGTTCCCCAGGGATCGGTGTTGGGGCCAGTCCTCTTTCATATATTTACCGACGATCTGCATGAGGGGATTGAGTGCACCTTCAGTGAATTAGCAGATGACACCAAGCTGGGAGGAAGAGTTGATCTGCCTGAGGAAAGCTCTGCAGAGGCATCTGGACAGGCTGAATTGGTGGGCTGAGGTTCAACAAGGCCAAGTGCCGGCTCCTGCACTTGGGTCACAACAGCCGCGTGCAGCGCTACAGGCTTGGGGCAGAGCAGCTGGAGAGCTGTGTGGTGTGAAAGGGTCTGAGGATCCTGGTCGACAGCTGGCTGGACATGAGCCAGCTCTGCGCCCAGGTGGCCTAGAAGACCAACGGCATTCAGGCTGGTATCAGAAACAGTGTAGCCAGCAGGATCCCGGGAAGGGATTACACTCCTGTGAGGCTGCTGGTAAGGCCTAACCTCGAATATGGTGTTCAGTTCTGGGCCCCTCACTACAAGAAGGAGATTGAGGTGCTGGAGTGTGTCCGAAGGAAGGCAACGAAGCTTGTGCAGGGTCTGGAGCACAGACCTTATGAGAAGCGGCTGAGGGAGCTGAGGTTAGTCTGGAGAAGAGGAGGCTCAAGGGAGACCTTATCACCCTCTGCAACTACCTGAAAGGAGGTTGTAATGAGACCAGGATCCATCTCTTCTCCAAAATAACTGCGGATAGGACAAGAGGAAATGGCCTCAAGTTGCGCCGGGAAGGTCAGGTTAGATACTAGGAAGAATTTATATGCAGAAAGAGTGGTGAAGCATTGGAACAGGCTACATAGGGAAGTGGTGGAGTCGCCATCCCCAACTATATTTAAGAAACATGTAGATGAGGTGCTTAGGGACATAGTTTAGCAGGTAGAGTGTTGGGTGACTTATGGTTGGACTCATCTCGAAGGTCTTTTCCAACCAGAATGATTCTGTGATTCTCTGATTTAGTTAGTTAAGGTGCCAGCTTGGAGCACTGTGCGTTCCAGTGCAGGCTGGAAATGCCAAGTAAATACTCTGAGTAGTGAGGGGTCTTGAGATCATTTTGGCTATGAACACAGTGCTGTTGTTAGAAACTGCAAACAAGATTAATTTTCTCAATTAATTAGGCATTTAGCTGTCTAAAGATGAGGCAGCTATTCTGAGCTCCTCCTCCACTTGCCTTTTCTAGTCATTAGAAAGGTAGAGGTGCATCCTGTGCTGATGTAGCTAGATGAAATTGTGTCTACTGATTGTCATATTTGGACTCTTATTAGCCCAGGCATGCTGCTTTTATGTACTGTAGTGTCCCATGCCCTCCACAAATGGTACATGTCTGTATTTCCAAAGTTCATCTCTTATTTTCTCACTTCTATTAGAAAAGAAAAAAAAATAAAGAAAAAAAAAAAAAGATTGACAGCTCCCGTTTTGGAAGAGCACAGTGGAACTGGATTCCAAGGTTTTGTTCAAGGTGGGCTGTAAATTGTAATTTTTAACCCAAATCCATCAGTTGTTCATATTACAGGCACAGTCTACATTGCTTTTGTGATACTGGCAGTCCGTTTGTAAGGCATAGATGGTTGCTTTGCTTTCTGCAAATATTTTGCCCTTTCTGACTGCCATTTTTCAAATGCTCATTTCATACAAGCTGCTTTGTTAAAAACGTTGCAGGCAGTGATTTGTTGACGGAGTTTGATAGATGAATATCCACTGTAAAAGCATCCAGTTTTTGGGTGATACTGGACTGGTAAAATTACGAAGTGCTAGAAAGAGAAAAGATATAATTTGTACAAAAAGTAATATGTTTCTTGGATCCTTTTCAGGTTTCTTTTTTTTTTTTCTAGAAATCCAATTACAAAATGGTTAGGAAACTGTTTGAAATTTTGTCCATGCGAAAGGACTCTTTCTTTTGCAGTAATGGATTTTTAATGACAGAAGTGCTTTATACTGGACCTATTTTAATAAAATGCAGTAACCCCAGTGAACTTTAAATGTGACTTAAATTGCTTATTGTTTGTGTTATCTGTCAGAGACTGATGATTTGATTTTCAGTTTTAAAAAGCTGGTCCTTTAATGACGTGTGGAGTCAGTTACAGAAGTCCAAGAAAAGTAGAGGGGTTTCTGGCTGCCATCAGGCCCCCTATGGCATTCTGCCCCGGTATCGATAGGCAGGACAGCTGGTCTGAAGCTGTATAGGAGCAACAGACCTTTGATATCAAACATGGTTTGTTTTCCATGTCCCAGTTTTGCAGACCCTTGGATGATCAGATGTTAAGGGCAATTTTAAGCTCGCTGTACGAGCACTGGATAGGAGGAATGCCCGAAAGGGTGAAACATCACTGCGAATCAGTCACTTATCACGGGTCTTTCTGGTTCTTCTGCGGAGACGGGGAAAACAAATATCTCACTGTAATCTTTGACCATAGAAAGAAGAGGTTTTGCTCTCATGCCCGCATTTACAGTTCGCGCTGATTTAGATCATTGTGTTACACGTTTGAGCTGGGCTCCTATTGCCACAATTTCTCCTAACAAGAAAATGAGTCTCTCCTCTGAATTGCATTTCATATACCATTTCTGATTTTCACATTCAGCCCACGTGGTGCTATGTCTGAACAAAAGCAGATTGGCTTCCTTTTTTATTCAGACACTAGCTAACCTTTATATACATAAAAGAACTACATCAGAGTTGCCACCCACTAAACATACACATTTTTCATGAATCAGGCCCAGCTCCCAGCTTAAAGCAAGCTGCTTGAGGGATTGTATAGTTTCTTCACATATTATGCACAGTGACAGATTCCTTCCCACTTTACAGATTGAGCAGCAGCTATTATTGGGAGCTAAAGAAGCCATTTTTCTACCAGTTCAAGTGAAATATTAGTCCTCCCCCATAATAAGCTTAGTGAGTATTTACTGGATGCTGAGGTAGTAGAGAACCACTAGAGATTTTGAGTGGAATATAAATAGATTACCTTTTATTGGGTCTCGATGAGAGGAATCTGAGAAATATGCCAGCTGTTTAATTATTAACATTCAGTATAAATCAATAGCAAAATAGGCTTTGATGGTGATCTTCAAAAGGGTTTTAATCATTACTCCCTCAGATACAGAAAGTAAGGCTGCACACTGGGGGTTTAGCCTGTGTTTCTCTTCTGTATTGGAAGGTTAGCACTGTGATGTTGCCCTGACATTGATAGCAATAATTAAGATGCTAATAGTTAATAATAATTATTAATAATTAATTAGCAGTAATTAAGACAGTCCTAGGCATTTAAGCATATTGGCATTTTTTGCTTTATTGTTACCACATGGTATACCTGGGTAATTCCTGAAGCACAGATGAGAGACTAATGAATGATATCCCCTTAAATCCCATCAAAATTAATTAAATCGTGTTTGCAGAGTGTTTGCCCATGTGATGCATTTGTCCTGCAAAGAGTGAAGTCAAGCAAATCCGTTCTTTCCCTTCGGATTGCTGCTCAGCTACCGTTTAAATCTAGTGAGCTGCATCCCCAGGAGCTTCTCCCAGGTCTGCTAGAAAGGCACCAACTGGGACCAGTGCCCTGGCAGCTATGTTTTCCCCCTCCCTCATGGTGCCTGCTCTACCCATTTGAGACCTATTTCATATAGTGAGTCTTTTTTTTTTTTTTTTTCTTTGCGGGAGGGAACGTCTTTGCTTGCTTCTGTGGACCACTTTGGCTAGCAAGCATCATCTGCCTTTTCTTTCCGTGTCACATGGTGATGTGAAAGCGGGTTTACTGATGAAGATATCAAGTCTTTTGGATTGCCACTTGCGTTTACTGCTAATAGCTTTCTGATACATTTTATTTTTTTAACGATGATGCAGCTGGAACTGAACTAGTATATGTAATTGTTTATGTGTTGATTTATAGAGTTATAGTAATATCTGGCAGATATTGCTAAAACTATAGCTTATAATGTTATTTTTTAAATTTATCTGTTAAAAATGTTTCCTGAGGTAGTCTGAGAACCTGATCCTCAGAGCCTTATTTTTATGTTCTTATGCTTTTATATCTTGTGTGAAATTTGCTCAACAGGATTGCTTTTCTGGTGGTTGTTTCTTGGTTTAAAGGTACTGATCATAGGAAGGGATTTTTTTTTTTCTTTTGGTAACCAAACTTCAGACAACTGTAAAATAAAATGTCAGAGTTCTTTTTTTTTCACTTCACCCCCCTTACCTGTACACATATTTTGTTATTATAGTGTCTTCTTCTGTTAAATAACTACGTGGAGCTCTTCTCTTCGTGCCAACCATGAACACAGTTATTGCTGTTTTACTTTCTATTGCCCAGTCAACATGAACCTGTGCAGACTGCACCTCTGCAGTATCAGAATTTGGGATCTATTGCCTGCTTTAAAATGTGACTCTGCCTCTTGAAAGCACATAGTACTTCTGTGAGGAATATGAGATTTCATACATGGAGCCATTCAGATCTTCTTACCATAAGCTCACAGCAATATGTCTTCCAAAGAATTATTCTTCTAATAGAAATAAGAAATATTCTTTCTAAAAGTCTTGCTGATGTATAGCATGTTTGCTAGGGAAAATGCTTTAATACTGTGAATCATTTTATTAGAGTTGTATCCTTTTTGTACAGGAGAACTTCATAAAATTATTCATCAATGTGGAATAGCATGACATACAATCCATATTTTTTTTTACTATCAAATGACAGTCCTTACTTTTTTTTTCATAATTTTTGTTCCTTAGATTGTATTTGGGAGTGGTTTAATCCCTCTGTTCTATACTCTTTTTCTTTGAGTCATTTTTACTACAGATAACATCATATTTAAGTTCAGCTCATTTATAGCATGTTATTAGGTTAGTAGCTACCAGCTCTTCTATAAACCATGCACTGGGTCCCTAAAGCAGCAAAGCTCAGCCACAAGTCACCTGGGACTGCACTTCACTGGTGCATTCCTGAAACCTCCCTACCTGAATTCACAGGTAGACCTGTTACTTTCAACCGTATTGCCTAAAATAATGGTTTAGAGCAAAGCAGTTCCGTGACTGTACGCCCACACACAGCTTTCAGTTTTGTATGATCTGGTCAGACAAGCTTATTTTACTGAAGTGCCTGGCACGTAGTATCCAGTGGAATCTGAACTAATCCGACGCAGGGAGAGCTGGAGAGGTCCCAGCTGCAAGGGGCTGCTTCAGCAAAGCGTTTTACCACTGGTGGGATCCAAGCAGATCCTGGACTAATGCGAATGTTCAAGATCAGTCTGTGGAATAATGCAATTTACTTTTTTTGCCTTTTTTTTTTTTCCAAAGAATTGATGCTAATGAAATTATATTTCAGAACCTGTAAGTTTGGGATTAAAATTGGTCATCATCCTTTTAGGAGAAGAGCCATTTTCAGATCCTCAAATATTTAATAGTCTGTGACTCAGCCAATTATCATTGGAATCATTTTGTTTCTCTTTCTATCCTGGAACTGTAAAACATAAGGAAAATGGGCTATTTTAGAAGAAAAATGCAAGAATGGATCTTAATGGAAGTGATATGCTGAAGAACATTTCTCTAAGTTTATGTCCTGCAAGGTAAATACTTTGCCTAAAGGATTGTTCTGCTTTGTTTCGTTTTGTTTCAGCACACCTGGAAAATGACTTCCTTTTAATGTATCTTGTGTGTGAGTTGCTTGCTGATATTCGGGATATCATATAACCATTTAGTAAATGCATTTTATTTTTTTGGAAAATTGATAACTGTACACCAGGTTTCTTTATTCTTTTTTTCAATTTGGTTTCTTCAAATGTGTAAGAGTATTGCAAAAGGTGTCCCTTTCATTGGCAATCCCTGATATTGCATTAGCATTACTAAATTTTGATTAAATTTTATAAGACTAGAACTCTGCCATGCTGTTACGGCTGCTAAATGGGAATGGTTCGTATGCTTTTCTGTGGAACTTTTCACATGCTTGTGGAGGGGCTGACCTTGTAGCATAGCCTATTTGTCCTTTTTTACCTGGTGCTAGTGGTATCTTGATTAGCTCAATATCAGAATATAGATTTGAGTGCTAGAGTCTGAAAATAAACATGGAGACAGAGGGTGACATTTATTTTATTTAACTTAATGAAAGAGCTGTGTCCTTTCCAAAGTAGCTGTCTAAGCTCTCTCTGTAGACAGTGGCAAGAAAGAGACATTCCCAAAGGGGATTCCGTCCATTTGAAAGTCATTCAGTAGTTCAGAGGATGTAGAAATTATTGTTTCTCTCCATTAAGGGAGCCTTGTTTAGACAGGATGCCAACTTGCAAGATGAGTGATACCCATATAAGCTGTGTTGCCACATTTGTCTCGTGTTCAAGACTGCGAGTTGTATGGTTCCTACCAGACGTCATCACTGTCTGTTAGACCAAGACCAGTAGTCACTGTCTGTTAGCCTGGAGACCAGTACTTTCAGTCTCCTTGATTGTACCAGGCTGCTCTGTGCTAATTAATGAAATGTTGATTGCCCACTCAGCACAAGGTTGGCACACATTAAGCAGGTGATTAGCCCCAGGGGAATTGTTAGCTCATTTGCATGCCTAAGGCTATCATGCTTACAGGTTGGGGCATTTGACAGGCTGGTACCTAAATTAAAAATGTCCATCTGCAATTACCCAAGAACATGGTCAGGAAAACCTTCCTGCAAAATGGCTTTTTTAGGCTACTTCATGTGCTGTTTATTTCTGGTAGCTACCAGCTACTACATGTATACTACAGGTACAGCATTTCTGTGTACAAAGGTGTTGCAGGAAGGCATGTTTGACTCATCTGGTGAGGAACTGGGATTTGATATTCTTTGCAAGGAGTTGCAGGAAGGCCTGTTTGACTCATCTGATGAGGAACTGGGATTTGATATTCTTTGCTGTAGGTGCTGTCTAAATGTCCAAATGCTATTCAGATGCTGTTCAGATGCATGCTGCTCATGCCCATCCGATAACATCTGTAAGTATAGCAAGCAAAGATGCCTTAGGTGTATTAGGAGTCAAAGAGTCTGAGGTTGTTGGTGTTGATGTTTCCTACTGTAGCTGAAACTATGATAAAATCAGTACTCTGTGCATCTTTTCCTCAGTAATTTAATTTTCTAGGAATTGGAGCGATCAATGTGGTCATTGCTGGCGTCACTTACTACCACTAAAATATTTAGAAAATGTTCTATATTTCTTTCATGTATGCCAAAATTCCCATCTTTTCACACAGTAGCTAAACATACATTTTATGTGAAGAGTATTTTAAGTAAGTATTGCACTCTGACTTCTTGATTTGGCTTGGTGATCCATGTCATATTGGCATAACTAGCATCAGTTACATTTCTGTATTTCCTTCACTATTTGGCATAAATAGAACACCTCTGAGCACAGATGTTTAAGAAAATGTTTGCACAGTATTCCCAGTTCTTATAATCAAAGTCTAATGTTAATTTTGTTATTTTAATTTATATACGCTCTTTAATATGTAGCAGATTATTCTACACCTCTTAAAATTCTAAACCAAAACATTTGAACCTAAATGTTTTGTAATATTTAGAGTAAATACCTTCCTTCATCCTTAGGAATAGAAACATGTATTTTTCTCTAAGCTAAAAATGTAAACTCCTTTGACATAATGGATAATTGACAGCATAAGTATTTTTAGAAATTAGGCATTTTACTCATTTATAGTTGTAAAAGATGACTTTAGGCGGACTTCTTTGAATCAACAGATCTTGGAAACGTTTTATCAGTGTAGCCCACTAACAGAATGTCTATATAAATGTAAGCATGTATACAACCACAAGGCTAATGCAGATGCTCAGGAAGATAATCATCTATGTGCACATACACATGCATATATGCATAAACATAAAGCAAGCAAAAAACATCTGAAAAGTGAAGGAAAAAGAGCTCAGAAATCAAGAAAGCGCATATTGAAGGTGGCTTTATGGAAAAAGCAAGATCCTAAAGCAAGTGCCATTTGCTATTGCTTTTTGGAAAGAAAAAAAAAAGAAAACAAACCTCAACAATTCCATGATAAAGGAGCATGCAGATATCCAATGAGGGAAAAGTATCTTTCACTCTTAGGTGCTTGAATTTGCAAAGTGGCTTTAACAGCGAGTTGTCCTACATGTACCAGCCACTAGAGGGGGAATGAGACACATATTTTATCAGGAAGTCTTGCAGGTATTTGGTTGCAGAAGAAAAATCCTGGGTTTCTAGAAAATTTTCTTCATTTTTAGGCTCTATAGTGTATTGTCTTGTGGCTATTCCTCTGCAGTCCTTTTTTAATATACTCCTTTTAGTTTCTGTCTTCTAACTTTGTGTCCTCGGATTCTGATCCTCATTTCAAATTCATAGATTCACCGATAATTGAGGTTCGAAGGTACCTCTGGAGGTCGACCGGTGAAAACCCTCTGGCCCTCAAAGCAAGGGCAACTTCAAACCTGGTGCAGGTTGCCCAGGAATTTTGTCCAGGCAGGTTTTGACAGTCTGCAAGGATGGGGATCCTACAGCTTCTTTTGACAGCCTGACCCAGGAATTTAGCACTCTCAGAGTATTTTTTTCCCCCTGATATCTAGTTGGAATTTTCTTTCTTGCAGTTTGTATTTGTTATAATCTCAACTTTTCACTGAACATTGCCTAGAAGAATCTGGCTCTGTTTTCTTTCCAAACTCCCATTAATTAGCAGAATAACTGTAATATCCATCCTTATTTTCCTCTTCTGAAAATGGGAAAACCTAGTTGCTTTAGCTTCTCCTCACATGCCAGGTGTTGCAGCCCCCCTGTCATCGTGGTGGCTCTTTGCTGGACTTGTTCCAGCACACCAATGTCTTTCTTTTACCAGAGAGCCCAGAACTTGTTCCAGATTCTCTTGCCAGCTTTCTCCTTCTACCTTTCTCTGGCACTCTGTGAAAAATGCTTGCCATTGGCAAGTGGTTCACACATAAAATGCCCATTGACCATATTTTACAGGGTAACAGCGCTCATAAGCTTAGCAGTGTGCTGTTTCAAATACATGAACACTTAGATCTGATTTTTTTTTTCAATTGCTAGTGTCCTGCCACAGTTTTTGTCTTCAGAACAGGGCTGCCTTTGATTTCAGGGGCAGTTGTGAATACTCTGTTATGTGAAAAGTCGAGTGAATGCAACTGAAGGGTTCTTTCTTCAGCATTTTGTGCATGAAATTATTTACTACTGCTCCAGCAGAGTTCCGATGTTAGCACGGTTCTGTCAGAGAAATGGGATTTTTTTTTTCAAGCCATATAAAGTGGACTTGACTTACAATGAGGGTTGCCAACAAATCAGATGTTTCCAAGAGGCTAGGAGATGTATCATCGTGTCACTCCAGTACAGCTTTTCATATCTTCTGTATCAATCTCCACCTATTTGTGTGATCGTGTGATATTTCTCCTTACCTTCTATATTGTGCAGCCAAAGGGGAACATGTATTTCCATGAAGGAGGAGTTCTGCAGACAGAATAGATCTGAACTAAAACAGGAGTTCTCTGAGTGCTATGCACAAAGGCATATAAGCTATTGATACACAAACATGAAATTCCTAAAAACACTTGCAACCAATGAATGCAAATATTGCAAAATATAAGTTCGTCACATCCATCCCTACGGGATTCCAAGTAATTCAATCGTAATTCAATCACAGGCTTAAGGATCTAATGAGAAGGCCATATGAATCCTTAAAGCTTAAGTGAACATCACACAGATTTTTACTGTGGCTCAGCACTGAATTGCTAGTCCCTAGATCTCTAAGTCTCAGGATCCCATTGGTCTGAAAGCCCAGCCAGATTCCTGTTGCATCTATGTGTATTGCAACTGGACTCTAAGCTGATACTTCTCTGGTATGTCCCAGGGTAGAGTTATGCAGAAATCCTATAGTATATACACATCAATGCATCCACATCCAGTCAGCTGGTCCACATAAGAATAAGTAACTGCTATAACAAGAATGTGTATGTTTGGTGTTATTCCACATTTTTTGTGGCTACTTTTCTTATGTGCTGTATCATTTTCTACTGTGCAGTCCACAAACTTAGAAAAATAAGTCTCAGCTGTAAAAATTTTATTTTTCCACATAAATAGGGTTATGTCGAAAATTGCTAGTTTCTTTGCCAATATAAGGTCTAAGAATATAATATGATTAGGTATTAAAAAAATTAAATGTGAACATTAGTAATGACTTTTCTCATACGATTCTCAAGGTTACAGTTCAGGAAAGCATTTGTACATCTCTGTTCAGAAAGAAAGAAAAGTGCTTATGGATATCTTATGTAACAGGATGTTTCTTTTTTATGACCCTGTGTGAATTGTATCTTGACAGAATTATGATTCAATACTTTTGTTTTTCAAAAAAAAATGGCTGTCATCCTATTTTATACAGGGCAAAAACAGAACAGAGAAGTAAGAAGTAGTAATCTGCACTATGTCATATAAAACAAGACTTTCAGAAAAATAGGCAATTAACCCATATTATATCAATTCCATTTTTTCCTTTTTTTTGCTTTTATGAAAAAAACATTATTAGCTTTGCATTATTAATAAAAATATATCTGTGATAAATTCCAAATTTTAAGTTACTTTCTTTGGCAAATATTTTTTTTCTTATGCAAAAAAGAGCTATAAAATGGGAAAACGCATAGAGTACCATGCTTAATAATACTTCAGATTTAGGCACAGAATAGTGTTGGGCATTACTAGACTATACTTTATAAAGCTTCACTAGAAACACACATCTTGAGAGAAGAAGTATCATAAGAATTTATATTTATGATAAAAAGGTTATTCTGGAGATAAATTAAGAGAGGGCTCGATCTATCCTGTGCTATGGCAGACCTATGTTCTAAAACACTTCTTTTTACTTTAGCTCTAGATCTTAAATCAGACAACTGAATTAAAAATACTGCATCCCTAAGGTTGTGTTGATCAGAGTGAAAGAATTTTTTCACGGAAAAATCCCATAGTTTGCTTATATCAGTCTCAAATATTTCAGGCCAAAATTTTACTTATAAATCAATATAGGTTTGCAAAGGTATGTCTTATGGATGCCTTGAATTTTGAGTACTGAAGGAGCTAGTTTATTTTTTGTACCATAGTAGAATCACAATATGGTACATTCTACTAAATTCCCACATCACTATAAAACCATGATGCCATCAGAAAAGAAAAAGTCTCTTCTCAGGGTAGTATTTCTGATTACTAATCTGTCCAGATTTATGTCATTTACTGCCTTGGTCAATACAAATATCA
The DNA here is from genome assembly GCF_000705375.1 of Tinamus guttatus. The sequence goes on from NW_010578232.1 coordinate 20,442, forward strand.
AAAGCTTATAGTGAATGTAAACCTGAGATTGAATAAGGAAAGCATAGCAATTTGGGGAGGACTGTGTTTATATTTTCCATCTCCTAGTACTTAATCTTGTGTTCAGTACAAGTCTACTGCCTGATGAGCAAATGTCATGAATGCTGAGGAACCAGTGTGGAATCTCTGCAAAATTGAGGTGGCTGTGGTTGCTTGGAAGTGAGAAGCTGTGTTTTACAGCAGAAATGTCCTTGCCTTTCCCAGGCATGTGAATGTGTTCCAGCTGTGTCCCTGCTTGGGGGAGAGCGAGGGCCTCCCTTCCTCCCGCCCTGCTTGCCATGTGGCACCAGGAGTACCATGGGAGGGGAATATGGGCGTATTTGGGATAGATAGGAGCTACCGTTCTCCCCTGGTAATAAGGAAGCTAACTAGAAACTCAAAATGGATCAAATCTGGGACTCAGCCCTACTAGAACTTTAGTTCTTAACTCTTCCCCTCTCAGTCACTCCACCAAAAGCCTAGGGCTATGGCCGAGTTCCTAGCTAGCACAAATTCCTGTTTGTTACCATGCTTGAGGCTTCATCTGTAATTTAGGGATGTTTATCTTACATAGTTTAATGCATTCCATCTTGAAAGTGTCCTTAAATTGTCTCCAAAATTAAATTAAAATCCAGAATGGAAGGTAATGGCTATTAAAAGCTGACTGACAAGGTGCTTTCCTGGCAGTCGTCAAATGGAAATAGAAATTAAATTTAGCAGCAGTTAATCAGTATTGCTACACCGAGGAACTCTCAATCTGCAGTAAAGTAGATAGGAACTGTCATGCCCATTTGAAACAGAAGTTTGATGGTAAAAATTTGTCTTCAGCCTGCTCTCCTTGAGCCATTCTAGTCCCTGTCAGATTCTGGTGCCCATGCACACCTAACAGCATGGTTGCTTCTGTGTATTCATAGAATCACAGAATGCTTAAGGTTGGAAGGGACCTCTAGAGATCATCTAGTCCAACCCCCCTGCACACGCAGGGTCACTTAGAGCACGTGGCACAGGACTGCGTCCAAGTGGGTTTTGAAGATCTCCAGAGAAGGAGACTCCACAACCTCTCTGGGCAGCCTGTTCCAGTGCTCTGTCACCCTCACTGTTAAAAAATTTTTCCTTAAGTTCCTGTGGAACATTTGGTGTTTCAGTTTGTGGCCATTACCTCTAGTTCTGTCAGTGGCCCCCAGTGAAAAGAGACCGGCCCCATCCTCCTCACTCCCTCCCTTGAGGTATTTATATACACTGATTAGATCCCCTCTCAGCCTTCTCTTCTCCAGGCTGAACAGGCCCAGCTCCCTCAGCCTCTCCTCATACGCTCTTCTTAATGCACCCCAGGATGCCGTCGGCTTTCTTGTGCATAATATCCTCTCTGTTTCCAGCTGAATTGAGCTCTTTGCAGGTTGCGTTATGTATCTAAAGCTTAGCTATGTGTCACCAAAGTTCTCGTCTTTTTAATGGTGAAATTCTCACCATTCTCACTTATTGCCTGTTTTGTAAAAAGTCATGGCTGTATCTTTAAAGATGAGATTAAAATCTTCTTTCCATGTCATGAGCATTTAACACATCAAAATTTGTGCTGATATCTAATGTTTGTGAATGTTCCTGTTCTTTCCAACTAGTGTTCAAAATAAATTCCCCAGGTGAGTGTTTCACCTTGAAAAAGCACCGAAGAGCCTGTGAATATGTTTATGATAATTTGGGGAAGGTAAAATGGGCCATTTGTCTTCCAGATATTACTAAGTCAAAGAATATTAGATCCTGTAGGCTACATGAAGCGTGGTGGTAAACATAAGTTAGGCATGATTTTAAAAAGGGGATTAAAGGTTGTAAATTGTTTTGGTTTTGCATAGCCGCCTTGAGAGTTTTTAAAAGGCTCCATTATCAAATGCTTTATCAAAAGATACTAGACTGGTTTCTCAATATATCAGGTTTACCTTGCTTATTTCGTAAATTTTGGTTGTTCCTTCCTTTCAACTTGCACCCTTATGCAAAAACTGCAGCCCTGGGAATTAAATGGTGCTTTTTTTAGCGTCCTGCTTTCTTTGTCTAGAAGTGCTTCCCGGCAGTAGCACTCAGCCTAGCGCAGCGCACCAGCTTGTTCTGCTTGTTTGGTGGCAGTGGGAAATCAGAGAGAGCCTTGGCAAGCAGCTACCCCAGTAGATTAAAAACAAATTATTGAGTTTTCGGACGTAGTCTGAAACATGGTCAAATGTGAGCTCTTAATGCTTGCTGTAAAAGCATTGGGTTTCATTTAAAACACAACAGCAACCAGAAGTAGCACATTTTCTTCTCTCCCCAGGTGAGCTTAGTTCCTATTTCTTTCTGGTGCTGAAATAAAAAGACCTTAAACCCGACCTGACAGCCTCACTAAAGCAGAAAATTCTCCTCCGTGGCCTGAGCGTCGGTGGCAGCTCTGTGCTGGCCTCTCACCCATGGACTGTAGTGACTCAGGTTGTGCCACACGGCTCCCCTAGTTGTGGCCTTGTGCCTGGCACAGGAGGTGGTGCAGGCCTGGGCCGGTGCTCGCCCACGTGGGCACACTGGGCTGCTCTGTGTTCCTGCGTCCAGCGAGCAAGGTCCTAGCTCGTGAGCAACCCAGTTAGCAACCACAAGGGAATTCGATGGGTGACCTGAGAGTCAGAAATTTGGGCATGCAGAAAGGGGAGGTTGTAAAAAATGTTGCGTAGCTTCCTCTTAAACTTAAAAAAGGTCCAGTCAGAAAGCTCCTCCTTCAAGAAGCTGTGTATTAAACAGAAATGTTTATCTTCGTAGTCTATTTTTTACAGGCCAAGATGTCACTGCAGGGGCAGAGGGTTTTTCAGGAAAACAGCTCAGCTTTACAGATGTGTTTTAAGACCCTCATTGCATTGTGAGGAATTTATTCAATGTGTTTTTCAGACCAAGAACCACGGGTGGAATTGTTGGCGCATTTGGGGGTCATTTATTTGAACAAGAGGTACAATAATATTTTATGTTTGAATCACTGTTATTGTGGGTTTTATTGTTTAGAGTACCAAAAATAAAACAAAACAGTTAATATTATGCTTGGTATTGAAACTGTGTCCTTGATCTCAGGAAAAGGTTCTTTATAAAGAGGCTTGATAGTAGTCTGGGTAGTATTTCATTAAGCAAACAGCAGAAAGCTATTATGTCCTTGTATCTTATGTGACAGGCAAATGCTATGTCACATTAACTGTAAGGCTTTTCCTGAGCCTATGTTATGACGTGACTTCCCTCTGATATTCAGTATTTTGAGTATGAGGAAACATTTGTTTAGGTGTCTTACCTAGACTTTGACCTCTAATTCTGATTGAAGGGTAATGACAGAACCAAAATGTGGTCCGAACGTACTGAACGACATGTTCAGAAAAAAGAGACATGTAGAAAGAGGAGAAAACAAATATAAACCAATGTTTTCTTTGATCGTTCAGCCATTTCTCCTGTGCTGAAACCTAAAAAGAGCCATTTCAGTAATTATGAAACAGATTAGCAGAGAATTTCAATGTGTATGTGTTGCCATAACAGCATGTATGGTAAATGAATTTTGCAAGACTACTTTTATCAAGCATAGAAGCTTGGACAGAAATGCACACCAACGTTTAAAAAACAGGAAACACTATAAAAGGCTAGGATTAGAAAATGGGCTTTTTATCTCAGGCTGTTAGTACTCTTTAAAAGGTGAATAAAATTTTCAGCGATGAAGCAACAAGACTAATATTAGATTACTTGGTCTTTCATGTGGAAGATTATTTGATATTATTTATGGAGCAGCTGGATCCTGAATTATTGGATTTAAATAATAACAAAAGACTATTCATACTGAAAAATCTGCATCCTGTCACTATAAGAGTACCATCCAAAATTCCAAATGAATGGATAGGAAACAATTATTTTGAGGTTATTTAGCTACAGCATCAGATAAACTCTTGCTGAGGCAAACAAATGAAAAAGATTCTCTAAAAAAAAAGAAAAAAAAAGCATGGAATTTTCTTTTCCAAGCATCCAGTAAATGGTATCTAATGCTAGTCAAAATATGTTGAAGCTGTATTTCTTCCTGCAAAAAGCATCTCACTATTCTAATTTAAAGCTTTTTGTTTGTTTTTTTGTTTTCACTTGCTGTCTAAGAGGCCAGGGCCAAGTGAAAAGGGCAGTGTTTGTGTCAGATAGGGTCTCCTAGACCATCTTGGAAAGTAGGAAGCACTATGGCTAGCCTACAGACCTGGTGGTTCTGATGACATGTTCATACAGTGTGAAGTGCTAGTGACATTATTCCCTTAGTGACTGGGAAGAGTAGAAAGGGAGAGGGGACTTCTTCAGACCTGTCTTTATTTTGGAGTCTGGATGCTAGAGGGTAGTTCAGGTACTGAAATTGTGCTCGTGGCCTGAATTGCCTGCCTGCCCATCTCCAGTGACTACAGAGCGAACCTGGGGAGGCTCGCTTCCCAAATTAGGCAGAAAAAGTAGTTGACTCACGTTAGGCCGTATGAAAACCTTCTAGCTAAAACCTTGGAGTCACAGCAAAACAAAAAAAAAAAAAAGAAATGAAATGAAGATAGTTAATCCTGGGATCAGAAACAGATCTTGAGTATTCTGGTCCAATATCCTGATGCTCTTTTTGAATGTCTTCCAGTAACATTGTCCCAAATAAATCATCCAACCTTTGCCAAGGCACATAGCACTTACTTAAATGCAGTCCTCAGTGCAGTGATAAACATTTGCAGAACCCTCTAGTGTTCTACTGGTCTTTTCTTGAATAGATGATGCATTGTCTCGGAGATATTTTTTTTCTGCTGAAGTCATTCTAGGGCAGATTTTAATGTTCTGGCATGCATAAAGACAGCACCGTATTGTTATATTAGTTTCTGACTGACTGTGATAATCCCAGCCCCAGGCTGGGAATAAATTGCAATCCAAGCTTCAGAAAAATCAAGAATAATCCTCATTGTTAATGCCATAAGGAGAGGAAGCTATTTGATAAACTGGATGAATTCCATGAATCCTGAAAATCTCATTCTTTGCACTTCCTAAAAGAGATAAGGGAAAATATAAATAAAGGTAGGTCAAGTCTGCATTTAAGATGCCTCAGGGATGGAATGTTTTAACCACCTGGGTTCTTCATCAGCTTCAGAAAGTCTGTCCGTAGTTCTTGAGAGTGTTCTTTCTGAAAAAAAAACCCCACAGGTTCTGTAATAAATAAATAAATAAAAAGAGAGAGACGATTGCGTATTCAAATAGTAGATGGCTACAAACACTGACAGTGTGTGTGACATTATTAAGGCTTAAGCATTAAGGCTTGCCATTGGCTTGTATCAAGTCATTAATTCTGCCCACGTGAAAATGTCTCAGGCTAAGGATGCTTATCTCAATGTTCTGTTTGCAACAGTGGCCAAAAAGAGAGGCCAAAGGAAATCTGTAAAAACAGAGCAAGCTAACACTGAAAATTTCCATAATATTTCCTCAGCTTCTAACCATTAGCATTAGACTGAATTCCTAGACAAAGACTGTGTTTGCCAGAAGTGACGTCTTTATGTTCAGGACTGAGTTTTTACCCATGGGCATTTTCAGTTTGAACCTTGTGAAGTGCGACCATCCAGCAGGAGGCAAGGTGTCCCAAGGATTAAGGAACTGTTCCCTGAAGAACCACCTCCTTTCATGTTTGACACCTACCACCTGACAGCTTCCTTTGATGACCTGCTCACTCTGCACTAGACTGTTAACAGCTGATCCCTTTTCACACTCTCCAAGCCCTGATTTCCTTGTCATCTGTCAGAGCACCCTGCTTCAAACATCACTCTTCCAGATCAAGTCCAAGTCTACTTAATTATTCCTTCTATAGAAGCCTTTCCAGAACAGTGATGCCCTTTTCTAGTTCTATTATATCATTTTTTGAGATAGAAGAGCAAAGCTGCAGTGTTCCAGATACAACTGAGCCTTTATTCATTTAGTGAACTAATCAAGTTCTGTTTTGCTCTTCCTTCTGTTTGAGACCATTCCTAATATTCTGTTTGCTTTTTAGACTGTTGCTAATCACTAAGCTGATGTTTTCCTGGAAAGATCTCTAATAGCCTCGAGATCTAGTCTAGTATTATTTATGTTCAGGGATCCATAGATTATTTTATCCTACTGCTTTTTTTTTCTTTAGTGAGGAAGCTTTTCAGAATGATTTCAGAAATCCACATAAAAATTGAGTAAACAAATGTGTGGATCTCTCTTACCCACCTGCTCCTGGACTACTTCAAACACAAGCATGATGATGAGCCATGACTTCCTTTTGCAAAAGCTGTGTTGACTGTTTCCTAGTGCACTGTCTTTACATCCACAACATCTGTTCTAAAAATGTCTTACAGAACCTTTAAAAATGGTATCATACGTACCAAGGCAATGCCCATTGCTTTAATACAATAGTCGACACTGCTCTACAAGCTCCGTGTTATCCCTGGGTATCCAGGATGACGCATCATGATTATTTCACTGTTAAAACTTTAGAACAAGTTTTACTCTGTAATTATGCAAAAATAGAGCTATTTGCAAAGCATTTTTTTCTCTCTGAATTTGTGTGCAAAAATAGGGTTTTATTTTCACTGGCCTGTCAAAGCCAATGCTGTTAGGAGAGAGGCAGCTATTTATATTCCTTCATGTGCACCTTCTTATATGTTGACTGAGTTTTAATGGCCCAGGTTTAAGCCAATCTACTTGTTACATGGCTATTTGGTATGTGCAGGGCTGATGGTGATAGGCAAAATAAAAGGAGCATAATGCAGCTCTTTGAAATGTATATCCATTTTTCATGAGTGATGGTTGTGGTGGGAGAGGGAATCAATGGCAATTATGTATATTGAGCTTCACTGCATAAGGATAAATATTCAGCACTGCTGTGCCTCTATTGCTACACAGTGTAAAGATGCACCTGCAACTGTAATAAGAGCTTGCATCTTCAGAAGCATTTGCCAAATCAAAAAAAAAAAAAAAAGTTTCCTAGTCAGAGCAACAAAAATTACTGCTGGTGAAATGGGGAATGTAATTCCGTTGCACTCATGGGTAGATAGAGAATTGAGGCACTGTGATTTTTTGTTTCTGTTATGTGAAAGAAATAATAAAAGCATATGTTGGTCAGATCATGCCCATGCTTAGTTATAGTTAGTCAAATAATATTTACACAGTAGATCAAAGGGAAACATGTTTCTACCGTTACTAAATTTTATATTTTCTTAGATAATGATTACACAGTTAGTATATATTGCATTGTATTGTAGTATTGTATTATTTTCTGTGAGCCAGAGAGACACCAGCACAGTCATAGCAGTTTGACCTGTGGCTTTAATGAAGAGCTAATCTTCTGTTGAAACATCTGTATTTTCCTTGGTAATATTTATTGCTTTATTTTTGGTAATATTTATCTGTAACTAAAAGGCAAACTTACTGAGCTAATTAGTTTATGCAAAGTTTATTTTCCGTCTGTTTAACTAAAATATGCCTTATCAATTCATAGTCTCAAGACACACTTTTGAGAGCTAAGTGTCTGTGTTTGAATTATAAAAGGTCTCCTAAGGGTGGCTTAGGGTATGCAAATGCTGACAAACATATTCCTCTATCCCTTGTTACTGCAACGTTCTTGTCAGCCTCTTCCTCTTATATCAAATCCTCAAATCCTCTCAGATGTAAATTTACTGAGGACAATGATGAGTTTGTAGCAGTGCTTTTTCTCTATATATCTGTACTATCTTATATATGTTGCTATAAGCAACAGTGCTTTAAATTGCCGTATTTATGAAGCCACTAAAATTGAACAGATTGGAGCTCATAGTCTTGTTCATACCCATTTTTTCCCCATTTTCGTCACAATCTAGATGGCTTGTGGAAGGTTATGCTCCCTCATCTGAGCTTAGAGGACACTTTGTTCTCTCTTGAGAAGCCCATCTTGGTCTTTTCAAGGATGGAGCTCTGAAACTGGTGAAAGAGGGAGGCTTTGTGTCAAACTGATTGAATGTGCCCACTGTAATAATCTGTTGCATCTGTTCTTGTTCCATATGTTCAAAATTCATTTTGGTGTATGAAATTTTAGGAATAGGAATCTTGGCTTTGTTTTCTAACCCTGAAGATGTTAATGTGTCCGTATATCCTCAGATTCAGAAGTTATCAAGGTAGGACTTCCTACAGATTTTTTTTTAGGGAGTTATTAGTATTTCACTGAGATGGCAACAGTGAGTGAGAATGAGTCTTTGGTTGCATTGGTTCACTTAATAAGAGTTTTTAAAAAGCTACATTTTCACTGATGGTTGTGTCAGCTCCTCTCTTATACAGGAAATTCAACAATGACATCATAAGGACTGAATTTCAGACCACTTTGGGTGGATTCTAGTTAAAGTCCTTTCCTTTTCATGTATCTTCAGATGGGGACTGTAAACTGAAATAATGAACATTAAAAAAAAAAAGTACTATATGTTTTTATGTAGAGGACATTTTACTAGAAAACAGCAACCATCTCTTGACTGGAGATACAGGTGAAAATAAACATCTCACAATAGTCAGAAAAGACAAGTTTACTAATTTGATGATGCTCAGAGGATGTGATTGTCATGAGATAACTCCAGAAATCCTATTTATGAAATCTTGATATATTTACGTATATTCGTTTCATGATTTGCCGCATAAGTATTGTTTCAGCGTGCAAGTGGTGCATGTAAAAGTAAATTTGTGATTGATTTTGAGGTTAATAATTACGTCCTTAAAATAATTATATTTAAAAATACTTTTTGAAGCACATGTAAGCAGTTTTATTTAAAAGGAGCACTGGGCTTTAATACATGCAAACAGGATCAGAAGGCCGTTTATTCACTTTGTCATAGCAAGATAGCTCAAGCTGAACGAAGCATGTTGGCTTCAACCTGAAAGGCAAGAAAATCTAGGAATGAATCATCCTTTTCATAAATGATAAATTATCCATTGTTATTTTGGTAGACTGTAAGTTTGTTCAGCCTTTACAAAATGTTACACCTGTTCAGTACAATGGAAAAAAGTATAGGATTTCAAAGGAGCCTTTCAAAAGGCTGCTAGGGCAATGAAATTAGTTATTTTTATTTTAGAGAGTCTGTATCTAAAAGAAGACCTGAGAGTTCACGTTATTAGTAATTGCTTCTTGTTCGAGCAACTAATCCTTCCTTTGGTAGAGCACTTTTTCTTTTATCGTACAGAAGAGTATGTAGTTTGGATGACTACTAGCATCAAATCAAATATGAATCTGTCCTACAAATCATGTTTCTGTTCTGGGTTCTTCTGAGCAGATATTGTCTGTTATCACTGGTCTTTTGAAGTGCTTAACGTAAGTCAGTGCTTCTCCCACTCAACCTGGTAGATCCACCTGCACTCCGGGTGTTTCTCGGAGTGCACAGCTATATTAACTGCCTTTAGTGCTGGCAATTAAGTGTAATGAGGTTGGAGCTCAGAGCAGAGCCTGAGCTACCATGGCCAGGCTGTTGTATCTGTCTGAACTAGCTCAAAAGTACTTGGTCTGAGCTGCAGAGTTTAGCACCGATTGCAATCTAGACAATCAATAGCAAGTCTCTCATAGCTTTTAGAGGTTAGGCTCTTAAGCACCTCTGAAAATACTAGTTTACGCTAAGCCGAAGTTATTTTGTATTGATAAATGATACTATTAGTAAGGCCCTGCTCTCCAGATCAGCTAAAATATGTTTTCCTTGACTGCCTGATTGAACTTCTAGTATCATATTCCATACTTAGTCCTTTCCCTTCCATCTTATCTACAGAAGTCCTGTTTTAAGCCAGGTAACTTTTATTGGTATTTCATTGCCCGTCATCAGTGATCTTTCAGTCTCTGAAGAGAGGTCAGTAGTGTTGCATGAAACCTGGGGACTAAGAGTTACATGTATATATAACTATATATATAGTGCTATATATATATATATATATATATACATATATATACACTATATAACTATGAGTTATACATTTAAAAGGAACAATGTATAAACTGGCACAAGAGGAAGGACATCCTAAGAAATTTCATTTTTTGTGTGTGTCAAGGAAATACTTGTGCATGAGAGCCAATGGCACTCATGGGTATTTCCAGTGCCCAGAACAGCTATCTTGCTTTGGGAAATTACTGTTGCCCTCGTATATACACTTTATGACTCTTCTCAGCTTTATCTTTCTCTAGAAATTGTAAAATCTGTTCATCCAGCCTGTGCTAGATAACAGTGTGGCAGAGTAACGCTGTCAGTAGTAAATGTTGTAAAAGGGCAAAATAATAGCTACTTTTCAATTTAAAACAGGTGGTAAGGGTGATGCCTCTTGGAATAGCAGCATTTGAAGTATTGATTGTCATATTCGTGAAGGTGAGCGAGGGTCGACATCTGATAATGCACCAGAAAAGAAGAGATAGTAAAAAGACATTAATGATCTTCGACAGCAGTGTGTTTCCCCCTTTCCTGGATTAAGCATATTTTATAAGCTTGCAAGCAGAGCTTATAAGTATAGTTGAGATGGTAGTTAGGTGTTAGCATTTGTTCAGAATTTAAAATCGTGTGAAAGAGCACAATTATTGCAGACCTGGGCGAGGGTGTACCATAGCAGTGGTAAGAGATGTTTAGAAGGCTTCTCTCCCGTCTTCAAGGGAGAGAAAAAAAGCTTGCATTTGTTCCTAGAGGGACAGCATATAATAAGACTGGCAATCTGTTAATTACCAAGAAAGGTAGGAGAGGAGATGAGGCGGCAGATTTTTAGGCATTCAAATAGAACAAATAGCTCTCTAGCAGTTTTGAAATCAAAAGGAAGGTAAACATTTCTTCTGTTTCAGGTTCCTCAGACCATCCTACTACACTTGCAGCTGCCCCTCTAGATTTTTGTCTGTCCTCTAGGGTTTGTGCTGACAGAGATTGGGTAAAAGCAATCTCCTTGCCTTAAAGCATGCTCTATTCTGAGAGCAAAAAATAACATCATGAAATTGCATACTCATTTCTCAGTGGAAAAGAGAGCCTCTAATCAATGTGCTGCTTAAGCTGGGCATTTATTACATTCTGTGGAGCTTAAAAATCCAAAAGGAGATACCCTTGCCTAGCAGTTACCTAAGAAGTACTTTTTCAGTGTGTACTGAAAAGATCTTTTGATAAATAGTCTGAAGTATTGATTTGGTCTAATGATAAATTTTTTCTTTACCTTTCAGAACGAAACTGCCTTTAATCACAGGCAGACATCTATCATTACTTATCTGCACACTTATCCAACCCACCTTTGCTCACTGCAAAGTAAAATTAAACTGAAATACCTAACAAATATTCCTGCCAATATGATTCAGCCCTGCCTGAATTCTACTTCCTATTTGTTGCTTTGTCTTACAATAGGAGTGAGCTCTATTGAGGGAGCTCAGCTGCATCTGGTGCTGAAGCATTTCCTGCCCCAGTAGCATCCTCCTCCCCTGCTTTCGCTGGCTCTCTTCTCTCCTACGGCCCTGCTGTGAATCGGGGTTCTGTTCCAGCAAGGCACTGCTATCCAAACACACTCCTACCACTCTTATGGTGTTGCTATTTACTGCAGAGGTTACTGTACCATGTGGGAAGCCCAATCAATAATCAAAGGCCCCTTGTTTAAGGCACCGTTCAAAGAAAGACACTCCCTCCATGGAGGTTCCCCTCCATCCCCAAACCAGCCTTAACAAGGTATCTGCCTCATATGAAAAATAAAAGTGTGTCTGATACACACACCAACTAGTTCTGTTCTTTGAGTAGTTAAAGGGGCAGAATGAATCCATAATTGTTCTATATGAAGTCAAATTAGAATTCCTGACCTCCTCATGTGTGGTTATCTGGTAGTCAAAGAAAGCAAAATTGTCAAATTGTGTAATTTATTTGCAGACTGTGAAAATGTAAGTTATTCAAGAAAGGGAAATACAGGAAAACTCATAATCGTCCTTGATTGATAGCAGAAACTCGTTTGCACTGCTGATGATAGAAATTTCATTTAACCTGGGACTAAGGAAACTGAGGCAGATGGCACTTCCACCTGTTGCAGTGGGCTTTGCCACAGCACCACCAATATTGCATGGCCTTGCATAGACCATGCAGGTATGCAGTTTTTCTAAATATCCAAATTTTAAATTCAGAAGCATTGTGAATTCATAAAACATCATGTAACTGACTTTGATAAAGGGAATTCTTGATAGAATAGAAATAACTGTGATATAGACTGGGCAGGCACTCTGCAGGATATAAAAAAAAACACTTCAGTTTAGAGGGCAGGAGAGTCCTTCAATTGGCATTAAACTCCAGAAAATCAATTTTTCATTGGATGGTTAAAAAAAAAGGAAAAGGGAAAAACTGTTAATACTGCTTTGCTTTACAAAGTTAAAGAAATGGTATTTGGCAAACCTCACAGTATACATTTTATTAAATTGAAAAAAAAAAGATGCATAATTTTACTTCAGAACATTTACTGTTTCTTCTGTATCTCATAATGATTTGGTTTGTCTGAAAACTATTAACGTTATCAATATGCTTCAATAAGTAAAAACAGCAGAGTTCCGGGATAAAACTGGACAAGGACACAACAAAGAATCTTCCTTTCTGCATCAGAGAGATCCACAAGTGCAGAGTGTACTCGCCTGCCATTCTGGTGAAGAACTTGTGACAGAAGCTGTTTGCAGAGCAGCAGCCCTATAAACAGCATCCTCATTATTATTGTAAATCATTCCCTCAGCTTTTGATTGCAGTCTTAATAGCTTCCACTCCAGTACTGCAGACAAAATTGCCAATTACAGCACTCAGTTCATCTCTGTATGGAATGATAGATTAATGAATTGGTTTGAAAACAGATATGATGCCTGTTCAATATTTTATAGGCAAAATCCTTTATCTTGACCCACAGTGTTTTCTGTGTTACAGTTTGTATGACCTCAAGATAGTGGGCATTTTTTCAGTAGGTTTCTGACCATCTCAGGTTGGAATAGTTGGAATTTATCGATGACATCTTTTTTTTGCTTTCAAAATGGAAGTAAGTATAGGGGAAAATGTATGAAAAGGGGATTTTGATTTAGAGAACAAACAAGAGCTAGGAAAGGTAATGAGTGGCATAGCTGGGGTAAATTTGCTGTAGCTCAGTAGTTCAGTTCTCACATGTTGACTTCAGCCGGGCCTTTGGAAAGTGCTGAGAGATCCGGCAGACCTTGTCTTGCATCTTCTCTGAGCTCCCTGGCGCTGGCTCCTGCTGTTGGCGCAGGGCTGGAGCAGACTGGTCAGAGCTGGCAGAGGAACTACTACAGAACATCTTTCCTGAGAATTCTCCTTGATCCAGCTGCCAAATAAATAGGAGATTGTATTATTGTAAGATTCAGGGTTAACTGTGGACAGTGGAATTACATAGAAAAAAACGTTTGCTTATTGGTGAGCTCAGGGTTTCTAAATCACATGGCTTGCTGCTTAATAGCTGTTATTCTTGATTTAGCCAAAGCTAACATACCACACTTACTGAGACTGGGATTCAGGAAAGATAATACACAATAAAAATTCTTCTGTGTAGGAAGATCCTTGTTTGCGTTCAGTAAACAAGATACTTGAAAGACATGGTACCTGTATTTCACGTCCTCAGGTTCTGAATGCTTTTGAGGGGGTTCTAATTAGCCAAATAATAGATATATGTTACAGTCACACTCTTAAACATTAGTTTAGAGGTTTGACTAGATACTTCATCTTGTATTTGAATAACTAATGTTGAATGAACTTCAGCTGGAAAAACTGTGTTTACAGAATGCCACAAAAAATAGTCAAGTCACTAGTCAAATATTTATTAAGATGATGAAAAAAACTCAGGTGAAAGCAAATCATGCCTGAGTCATTTGGTGAAATTCTATTTAACCAGGTTTTATACAACTGTAATAGCTATTTTTTTTAACAGGCATCTTTAGTGAATGCAAATTACAAGGCAGTGATGTCATGATGTGTCTTATACAAGGATTGCATTAAAAATCTTTAGCTATGAATCATTTTGGTTCCAAGTTCAAGAATGATGTGAGATTTTTCTAGGAGACTTCATTCTTTTATTATGTTGCCATATTTTTTTAAGGACAAAGTAATTCAGTAGCTAGAAATTTGATGCCCAACATATTAATATGATTCAGCATTCACTGTGATGATTTGGATTCCACAGGAAGCTTTTGCTTCTTCAAGTCTTTTACACTTGATTCATTCCTTTCTTTTAACTTGCTGATAAGGGAGAATTTAGTGGAGGAGTCTATGACAATTTAAATAAAGCTTTCCCCAGTATGAAGATTTCTTTGCAAATCCAATGCTAGGTTTTATGCATGGACTGTTTTATCACCCTAGCTATGTCTCTAACGTGCTAGAAAAGTTTGAGTGCCAGCTAATTTGTACTAGAGCACCTCCAACTCAGATTGAGTAACCTGGAATGAAAGCATTTCTCATCTAATGTCTTTTAATATAATCTAGCATATAGAATTACATACAATATTGCAACCAGTACAGACAGCAAATGAACAAAATGAACATATTCAAATATTCAGCCAACTTTATATGGAGAGGGTGCCAGAGGCATTTTCCCGGTGCATCGATTAATCACTTCCTCAAGAGCTTATGTTAAAAGAAAGAAATCTGTGAATTATCTATCTCTGAATATGTCATTGGATAAATATTGCTACATTCTAAATAGCACGATCTCAGAAAAACATGGTTAGTGAAAAAGAACCGCTTAACTCAGTAGCAAGAAAAATCCTCAAAGGAAAACTTTCCTAGGGGGTTGAGTTCATTTCCTTGTGTTGGGAACCTTAAAATATTGTTGAAAAGGAGTCTTTCCTCATAGAAAGACTTGATTTCACTGTCACAGTAGCTTGTTAACTATGTAAAGAGTAACAGAAGGCAAGAGTTATCTGAAGAAACAGCTGGTATTCTATATTTTGAGAACAACTTTCCTTCTTAAGGTTGTCATCTGCCACTGAAGTAAAATTGACAGTGATTTATCAAGTCCTAGAGAGATTTGCTTACAGTGCTCAGTTGTGTTAAAAAGTCCTAATCGGGACTGTAGGTCATATACTATGTAACATCCACCAGGTCATTAGAAACTTAAACAGTACAATTCTTATTTTCTTTACTTTTTAAGAGCAACTAAATGCACTAGGTGCACAAGTGAGCGATTCACGGGTCACTTTGCACATGAAAGGATTATTTCATGGCCTGCATGATCAAGCATAGGTGGTTGTGTACAGCTAATGAAATGCAAGATCTGTTACCTGTTGACTTTCTCTAGATGGCAAAAATAGTTATTTAAAACCGTATTGTTTTTTTTTTCCTTTCACTAGTGCATAGACACGCACAATAGCACAGCTTGTAATGACTGCAAGAAGGTGCCAGCTTGAATAAGATGAAGTTTTAAACTGTGAAGAAAAAGATGTTCATTTTGACAAGAGGTTGTTATCCTCTGGAAAAAAAAATGTGAAATACAAGCAAACAAACACAAAAACTATTAGCAGTGGTGTACAGATGCAGATGTTCAGATAGGCAAACTTGCACATTCTCTGACCTTTATTGGTAATCTCTATTACTAGATTGCCTTACCCAGGGTTTACATAGTTTTCCATAAAAAGGAACAATCAGAAGAGTTTGGCTTCTCAGTGCCATATGTCATAACATATATACGTCTCTTTAGGAACTAAGCAATGCAAGAAGATAGGATCAGTAGATTAAAGTAGTTCTGCCGAGGATGTGACCCTTCAACTGTAGGGTCTGGACTAGCTAATTTTTCTTACACTCAATCATGGTTATGTTCAAACTGTGGTTTCCATTTCCCTTGTAAATTTTCTGGGTGCAGAGGATAATTGTCATATCTTCCACAATAATAAAACTCTGATTGCTAGATACTTGTCTGTCATTATTGAAAAGAAAAAAAAAAAACTATGAACTATATGTAGTACCTAACAAGGTTCATCCATCTTAAAGAGAATTGCAGCGATAATAAATTATGAAAACAGCATTAATTGCCCCAACAAATAAAAGGAAGACTCAGTAGAACATGTTCATGGAAATGAAATGTAAGAACTCATAATGAGACAGAGCAAATGAGTTTAAAATAAGAAAGGAACTCTGGACTTTCTGTGCATTATTAGACAGATTTAACAATGATAATACTGAATGTGTTTGGCTTTTTCATCTCGTAAGAGAAACATCCATGAGATTTGCAGCATCGTCATTACTGAATGTTGTGCTACTAAATCATCTTTACAGACCTTTTTACATATAGTGGGAGGTTGAATAAAATAAACTGACCAAAAATAAATTAGAAAAAATCCCACCCATTCATAAAGTTTTGTGTTTAAAACTTGCATAATATTGTATGGAAAACTTACAGTATTCTTACTTGAGGTGATGAATATGTTAAATTTACTTGGTAATTAGTTCTACAAGGCTGCTATATCTTTGAGAGACCTAGTTGAACATTTAAACTCTCATTACTATTTAATATTTAATTTTACCAACGAAAGTAGTGGCAGAGGTATTTCAGGAGAGCTTTATTTTCACTTACAGAACAGTTCAGCAGTCCTTTTCTTTCATTTGAGGTTCACTCTCAAATGTAGGACTTCTGGCATAAATGTTTTAAAGTTTCTCTTCTCATCCTTGCAGGTGTTTTGATAGCTCTCAAGTTAACTTTATTCTTAGGGCAGTAGATCAGTCTCTCTATGCATGTTTCATATTGCTTGACCCTTTCATCTGCAGCCTTACAACCGCCAGCCTTTCTGCATTAAGGAGAGTTGCATCAAATGAGTCAATTCATGAATCCGTTTGAGCATCCACACAAGCTTGTAAAAACAGAGAACTATTCTGTCATGGGGGATGTTGAAATCATTCCTCTCATTTGCGATTTGATGAAACTGTCATTTTTCTTTGCTGTTTTATTTCTTTTCCACCATATGTTCTCCTTAATAGAAGCAGCTGGACAGCACTTTTGTGTACCACTCATTTACCCTAACTCTCATTTCTGTTGCCCCCTGTAAAGGCTGCTGTCTGCAGTGCTGGCCTGTTGTTTGTGACCTGTGACTGCTTCCCCAGTCTTTTATGCCTGATGAAAGAAGTTCGCCAGCGATATAAGCTTGTTTCTTCACCGTTACGCATTTCATATTTATAGGTTTTATTACTTGTGTATAATTTGAAGTTGAATGTTACATAAATAATGCAATTAATTAGCATTTATTACAGTTTTATGTTTTTCAAAGTACTGCACAAACCAACTAATCAAGCAGTTAATAAACTAATTAATCAAGAAAAAGCAGCAAGCAATTACAGGAGTAGTACTCCTGTAGTAGTACTTTGTGCTTATACAATCCAGGAGCCTCTTGTATCCTGGTGTGCTATGAAGTCTGCAAGCAAGAATATGCATAAAAAGTCCTGTTGATTAGATGATTTATTTTCTTACAGATAACTTTTTAGAACTGAAAAGCAATGCTTGCGTAGTTAGATAAAGCAAATCTGATAACATAGTGTGGGATTTCGGGAAGCTTCTTGCTTCAGCATATATTCCCCTGGAAATCCACAGCACGACTGGCAGCCAGTGTGAGCAGAGATAGGCAGCAGCAGACTCCTGGGCCAAAGATGCAGTTTCACAAGACCTTGATGCGTGTTGCTCATTAGCACAAAATAAAGGGAATATAAAACTGGAGGGAAATAAATCTATTTGTGTGGTCAGAACTCTCTCAAGGGTACCGGCTGCTTAAAGACCATTCGTTTAGATTTCTGAGTCTGTTTCATAGTTAGCAAAATTAGTTGCTTAAAGACAGAGTGGTCCTGTTATTATTTTTTTTTTAAAAAAAAAAAGTTAAATTATAACCAGTAAGGATAAACATGATAACGCTGCAATTTTTGTCATGTGTTCATTGGGAACCTACATACGGCTACTTGCCATGGCACAAGATTATTGTGTAGACTTGTAAACCAGTTCTGTTCACAGGATAGTTCAAACTTGCTCTGGGCCTTTGTTCTCTTTGAGGTGAAAAATAAATAATTTAAACTCATTCAAAATTATTTTTCTTTCTTAGTAGCAGGCATGTCTACTTGTGAAGGATGTAACACAATGCCCCTACTACGCCTTGGATAACTAGGGGAGACCAGTTTGGGAGAACCCACACAGCAGTAAATTTTCTTCATTTTCCAGTTAGTACAGCATGCACTGGGTGTTCCTTTAGAAAGAGAATATGTTCTCTCTTGCACACCAGGTACAGTGTCCAGAGCACCATTCGGCAGATTTGGAGGCTTGAGGTCAGGTCAATGGATGATGACTGAACAAAAAAAACTTGCACACTTGTATGGCAAATCTATAAAGTAGCAGAAGACAAAGCATTAAGTGTGACAGTTGGCATGCCTCATAGATATATGCCTATAACGGTATTTAGCTTTGGCCCCAAAGCAAACACTGGATGGCATGGAGCAGGTAGGGAAAAAAAAAAAAAAAAGGACTATTTTCCCCAGGAAATGCTCCTAAAAATTTTGAAAGATGTAGGAATATTAGATATTAGGATATTAGGAAAATTACTTTTTATGAAAATCGTAACTAGCTCATCAAACTGTGCCTAGTTCACAGATTTCTAAATCTGCTGCACAAGTAGAATTCTTTACAACACAGGGTATTTTAAACTAGCTGTGAAATTAAGATTTTTTCCCTGCAACAGCTGGATGCAATTTGTTAACATGTGCCTTATCAAAAACTGTTTAAATGCATTCTGATTACTATTCAGGTTATAAATGAAAATTATTTGCACTGTTTCAAAGCAAAGTATGTTTCTGTGCATGATAGACAGGAGAGGTCTGAGGGAAGGGCCTAGTCCATCACAGGAAATAATATGGACTTTATCTTGTGTTGCCTCTGCTTATATCTTCTGAGTTGCTCAAAAACAGTGATATTGGTGCAATAAATGCCCATCAATATTAAGAACAGATGCAAGCCAGTATCCTAGCAATAAGCTTAGCTAATCAGACTCCAGTGTGCTATATAAATAGATTATATAGCATACGTATTGCTTACATGGAGTACATTTTTATTTATAGTGAACCTTTGTTAAAATTTGAATTCAGGATATTATTCAAGGTGCTTTTTAGTTCTTGTGTTATTTTATGATAGCTCTTCATTTCCATGTGCATAGATCGGATCTGGGAATTTGTCACAATAAATGTGCTGCTCTCATTTTCCTTTTAATGGTAGCAGAAACATGTAGTTTTATCGACAATCATGGAAATTTGTTTCTGAAAATAAAAATATGTAGATAGTGAAAATAGTTTAGGCCAACATCACAAATTATATATTTTAAATATTAGAAATTTGACTTAAAAATGGATTTAATGGAATGTTTACAGCATTTTCCCAGAAAGGGAACTAGCTATTGAGATGATTCATGTTTGTCTGGGAAAACAAAAAGTAGAAGTTAATACAATGTGAGATGGACACATTTAAAATTCACATTTAAATTCTGGAAGATGTATTTCAATTTTTGAAAAATAATACACCGTGGGTTCTGCTTCCTCTGTTTTCTAGTGACCTTTTAACCTGATCACAGTTTAGAAATTCAGCAAGTCGCTCTTGCAGTGCGCCAGGCACCGTTTCTGTATGCGAGTTCCCAGAAGGGAGCGCAACATGATGCAGTGTGAAGACTTCATGAGTAATGTGGAGCAAGGCACCGTGCTTGGTGTAGAGGTGAGACTCTGTGCACATTCCAGAGCTCCCCCACGAGTGCTGGAAGTACTTTGAGAGTGCCCTGTGGCAGTGTGTACCTCCAAATTATGAAAAAAACCCCTTCAAAATGAAAATTTAGAGATTCCTCTTTATGAACTCTGAGGGAAGAAAGAATTGCTTCTAGGATAAATATCTTAAAATGATTCTCATCATTTTAAAGTCCATCTTTATGAGGTTTCTCATTTTAAAGGTGTAATGAAGGCACATAAGAAATAGACCATACATTTTTTGTCCCCCAAGAGTGAATGCAGAGACTTTCACCACATGCATAGGGTGAGTAAATATATGTATATGCATATATATATCTATATATATAATGGTAAGGAAAGGCAGACTGGCCAGGCTGCATACAGTACTTAATACTTAACTTTCTTTATATGTAGTTATGCCAAAAATATTTATTCATTGCTTCCTTGCCCCAGGAGCCAGAAGCAGGCTGTCTGCCCCTGGCTTTTAGTGCGTTCCATGAATTTGATGAGAATATCGTTATGTTCCTTTTTCTGCTGCTCTTGCCATTCACACTGTTGCACCAGGATTGTCCTGCCTGCGTGGCAGGTCTCTCGTTCCTCCACGTAGCCATTTCTTACAGTTGGATGCCGTTTGTGCACGACAGCCACAGGGGCGGTCGGTTTGGCTGCATCCCCTGTGGTCGGTGGGAGGCAGGAGGCCTTCCCGTTGCTAGGAGCACTTCTGCCTCGCAGGCTTGAGCCCAGCACGGTGAGCAGTTCTGGTATCAGGGATATCACAGCGGTTAGCGTGGTTATAAATGCTGCAGCTCCTCCCTTCAGCACACTTGTTAGTTTTGTGTTCTGCAACGGTTCCTGATGGTCTCTTTCCTGATACTTCCAGAAGAAGGCATTTTAATGATTTTTTTAAAACTTTCCTCTGTTTTGTATTTTTGGGCTTATTCCCTGATGCAGACACAGTAAGAAGTATAGAGCATTCTCACATAGGTAGCTGTGGAAGCCTCTCCTTGCAAAACAGTTTTGAGAATACTAAGGCTTTACATGACTGTTACTTTCAGTTGCACTGAAGAAAAAATCTGAGCTGTTCATCTCCTGCAGAACTTCCCACCGGTGCTGATGTAAGAATATTTAATAGTGAGTATTTCATTCCACCTGTGGATTGACATTGAGGGAAAGCCTCTGCTTGGATTTTTCCTTTATGTCATGTAGAGTCTTATAATTCAGTTTCAGGGGCAATTAATATTTATGAGGTTGGGCTTAGAATAATACAACTGCTATGAAATGGTGAAATGCCTGCCACTCACACAGTGGCATATTTTAAGTTTGAATGAATTAAATCATATTTAATCATTTCTCTGTGAGCTCCTAAACAGACAGCAGCGTGTATCAGCCCCAGCATACATTGTTGGCAAGTGACATGTGCTGTCAGCATAATTTTAGACACATTCAATTTCTTGCAGATTACTTATCTGGAGTTATCGGTGATTCAGAATTTTAAACTTTTTATCATTGGTGCGCTAGCTACTGAAATCAGAAGGTTTTCTGAAGACGTGAATCATTCCTCCTTTGGATGCAGAAGCAAGTGAATGCCAGTAGTGATAGTCTGTTGACTTCCTAAAATAGCATAATTAAGAAGCACACTTTGCAGAGCCCTTTAATCTGCATTGATTTTAATCCTTTGTGGCTAAATATCTTCAGGTTGGCTTCTTTTCGCTTTAGAGTGAAGTATAGTTGGAGGACTGTGTGTATAATTGGTGGCAAATACAATCAGGCTTAATGTAGTGGGAAGAGAAAAGATATGAGCAGCTTAGTGTTGATAACTCAGTGCTGCAGTTGTCCTGAGGAAAATAAACATTTGCTCTGGCTAAGGACAAAATCTTAACACATTATTATGACTGTACATCAGTAGCTGAGCTGTAGACATTGAAATATTACATTAATATTTGCTGTGCTTGGATTATGCAAACTGTCACCATATTTAAGTAGGGACTTGGGCTTTCATATTATTTACTTAATTATATTTGTAATTTACTGTGGCTCAGTACTCAGCATGAGTTTTAATTGTGTGAGGGAGACTGTTATTTTTACAAATGAGGTGGAATATGTGAGTGCAATATGGCTATCATGGCTTTATAGGAAGAAGGTTGAGTTTTGTGCTCATTGTTAAACTTTATGGTATTCCCATCACTACTACACTGGTATAGTGCTAATTAAATTTTTAAAAGTTCATTCATCAGTAGTTACCATGTGGTCCTCGTTTCTGTGAGTATTGCTGTTTTACTATATCTTGGGTAGTGCTTATCTGAAGTTTCTATCCAGCAATAAAAAAGTAAAAAATGTTGATACTAGTGGCTTGATATGCACGAAAGTTTGTTCTGAAACATGGCTCTTCTGAACATCTCAGGATAGCTGCTATTTGCTGTCCTTGATACCCTCATTATAAAGGTGGACTTTATAGACAGCCGATCTAATTATGTATTTGTAATTTGTAACAGCTTTGGGCTGATGTGGTTACCTGGTGTTCTCATTTTCCCTACCGAAAGATGGAGTAATCCACTTTCATTATGAAATGCTATTAATTCATAAAAATAATAAATGTGGTAGAAAGAAGAAAATAAAAGAAAAACTAAACATTTCATCTTTCTCCTTTACTGTGTGTCCTTGTTAATTCAAAATGTCACGATAGTAGAATCCTGGGACTGTAAGGATGCATCTTACATTCAAAAAAGCAACTTGCTGTCTAACAGAATACTTGAATACCCGCCCTTCTTTTTCCTTTTTTTGTTTTTACTGAAGCCTATTTAATGATAAGGATAATACTGTGAGTTGATATTCTGCCCAGAAGTGATACAGCAGTGGCTAGAGCCTGCTCCTCAGAATTACAGAATCAGAGAATGATGTATGTCAGGAGGAACCACTGGGGGCCATCTAGTTTAAAGGCCCAGATCAGGCAGTACCAATGTCAGAATTAGATGAGGTTGCAGAGTGTCTTGTTCACCTGCGTGCTGAACACTTCCCAGGATGCAGATGTCACAGCCTCTCTGACCACCGTTGCCCAGATTCTTTGCTCCTTTTCTTCTGCAAGTGTCTTTCTTAGCAGAATCTGGATGGAACCACATAGTGACTATTTGTCACCTAAACACTGATTTTAGGCAATCTGTGTCCTGTAAATGATCTGGTGTAAACAGATAGGATAAAAAATTGAGTCGCTGTTATATGCTGATTTTACAAACTCGAGGTTATAAAATAATTCCTGCTATGGTCAAACATACCATTCCTGATGGTGAAACAGTTCCAGGTTTTCTCTGAGTGAAAGTCAGTTCTCAATGTCTGATTCTCTCATGAAAAAATATCAATTTCAGTCAAATCAAAAATGACCAGATACCCCTGTGGTTTGAACTTCTGTACTTCAGTTAAACATTATGCAAAAAATTGTAAACATATCAGCCAAAAAAAATGCATTGTTTTCAGGGAATATTTTATTCCTCCTCACCTTTTGTTTTTTAAGACTTTTTCTGTTTGTCAGATGGGGAGGTCAGTTTGGACACCTTGTTAGCTGTACCATTGAAAGAACGCAAAAATGACTGTAATGTCAAGGTCAAAGGCCCATCTGTCCCGTATCCTGATTCCAACCATGTATCAGAGACCAAAAGGAAGATAAAAAGGCATGACAGACATACAGTGATTGTATGCTCCTGGCTTCCAGCCATCCAGAGCTTAGGTTTTTTCTGAGCTGGATCCTTCTGTAAGTCCTTAATTTCAGAGGATTTAATTTTCACACATTTGCCCAAACTTCTCTTGGATCTGGGATTCAATATCCACAACATCCCATGTCAAAGAGATCCACACCTTACCTACAAATTGCAGAAGGTGTGTTTTTGTTTTGTTTTTTTCTCTCTTATGAATCTGGTTCTTCCTGATTTAATCTGGTGCCTGCTAGCTTTGTTCTGGAAGGGGCAGTGAACAATATAGACTTATTAACCCCTGCCATGTTACTCATGATTTTATAGACTTCTGTGTTTCAGTTGTCTCTTTTCTAGACTGAAGAGTCCTGGCCTACTCATTATCACTTGTACAAGAGTCATTCTGTGCCTTCCATCATCACCATGACCTTTTGTGGCTATACTCCTTAGACAGAAATAAAATTGAGGAAGGTGAACAAAGAAGCAACAGGTGTTTACAGATAGGAAGATCAATAGCAAAGATATGAAGAATTAAATTTTAAAATGATTATTAGAATGATACTGATTCAGTTTGGGCTCTTGACTTGTATACTTCCTGAAGCACACAAATCTATGACTGTCTGAAAACAGTATCATGTATATCGAGAATATATTTATGATTGGAGAAACTTGTTCTTCCTGTTTATTTCAGGCATGGCTTGCCACGTGATCACACAGTTTGGTATGGGTGCTACTTTTGATTTCTGACCCCAAGCTCGCTCTCTGTCATCACTAAACATACCTGCTCCATTATAAATTCATTTCTGTGAGAAAAACAGTATCAGCTAAGAGAAACCTGATTAAGCTCCATATCAGCAGTGTTCTCAAGTTGTGTGACATGTGACTGTCTTTAAACAAGTTCAGTGGCTTCACAGAAGTCTTGCATAAAGTCTTGCAGAAGGCTCCACATAAACATCTGCCTGACTTGATTCTTTAGAAAATTATCTTTGAAAGATCCCAAAGGGGAAAAATCCATCCAGTTTACTTGCTACAATGAAATATACTCTGTCATTTTTATACTCTTTTGGAAAACCCCAAATTACTATGATGTGGTCAGTATCGTCAAGTTATAACCCTCACCCAAAAGGGATTCTGTTGTCTGCAAATCAGTGAGTTTCCAAAATATTTTAAAAGTATTTTTTCGTTCTATACCTCTCTCTTCATTTTCTTGCCAATCTTTCTGATTTTACCTTAACCTTTTCCTGCTTTAAGCCTCTTTTTCTCCCCCTTTTTACATAAAAACCTGCATAACCAGAAAGTAAAAAGAGCCTGTACAGCAAGAAATGGTTTTAGAGTTAACAAGTAGTACTCTGAAGCTGATTATATACCTCAAGAAAAGGGTACCTCAAAGCTGGCTACACGAAGTGTTATATTTGGAAAATTAGTGGAATGTGGGGTTTTTTTGGCATTAATATCAGAAACTCTGATTTGGAATTAGAATGTAGTTCATTTTGGAAATAAGTTTTATGATAAGCAAAAAGACAATAAGTGTGCATCCTTTTGAATTCATTTGGAGTTAAAGTATTCCCAGAAGTGTGTAGAAGCTGTTTCCATCCTCTTTGTAGCTATTTGGAAGAACTTCAATTCAATGCTTGATGCCTTTCGAAGACACGCTTTCCAATTCCAAAGGAATTAATTTAAGATAGTTCTCTGACCTGTGTGAAGGAGAGTCTCAGATTACTTTGGTCTCTTCTGGCCCTGTAATCATGAATTTGTAATATTGTTGGGTTATTTAACCTCTGAAATAGTTTACTTGTTATTCTGCCAACTAGTGTGCCATTAATCAATTGTGGACATTTCTTTGAGTGAGAATGAAGAAAGTAAAACAGCTTAGTAGTTTTGAACCTTTTGAAGAGGATTTTTTACTGACTGTACCTTAGAATCAAAGCCACAGTTAAGATTTTCCTCTTTTAACTTCTCAGAACAAACAAAAAATTGTCTGATGCTGTAAACTGCATTTTCAAGATAAAACGTTGGTGATTATTCTCATTTGTACTTATGAATTGTTCACATAAAAAAGTAGATAAACCTTTAGGTAACGAGGACCAAAACTTAAAATAGCGAGGTGACTCAGAACTCAAATATAGAGGACAAAGACACTTACTTTTGTAAGTCTCAATAAGTAGTATTGGAGAACTAACTAACAAATGGAAAGAAAAGAAAATGTGCATTTCAGAGGAAGAAAAAAGACTTGGAAATAAGTATTTTCGGTTTGTATCATGTTTACATTTTGTATATATAAATGTGCAGTGATTTGCCATTGCAGCTTTTGCAGCCATCCAGGAGATGCTGGTGAGGAAGTGCTATGGCTATGGCTAAATTCTGCTGGTTTGTTGGTCAGATTCCCTCAACTTAGCTCTGTTGCTTTTCTAGACAGAGGTGATTGCTCTGCATGCTGCATATGCAGTGCAAGAAAAGTTGGTAGTGTGATGGGACTGCAGGAGAAGAGAGTTTACAGAGTCAGTAGGTTACTGGGGAAAACAAGTGTAACTTGTACTGATTTTGTTAAAGAACTGGCAAACTTTGTTCATATGTTGTGCAGGAATAGTAAAATGTTTAAGATAGCACCACAAATGCAGCAGTATAAATTCTGCAGCATGAGAAGAGGTACGGTGAGGTACCATGTGGGAACTTTGCCCAGAGATTTGGTACAAAAAAGCCCCTCAACATGAAAGCCCCTGTTGTGACTTGTAATACGTGAACAAGTAGCTGCTTGAGATGATATTAATTTTATCCTGTTTCAGAATAGTAGTTTTAACTGTTACACTTTGATTATGTTTCAGAACAGCCAAGCATCAAATATTGCAACTGACATCTGAATTGAAGAGTGTGCAAAAAATCTCTTCGCTTTTAAAGTATTGAAACAAATTAAAATGGAAAAGTGACTAAAGGAGGTGAGTCCTTTCTTCTTACTCTCTAATCATTTTCCTTGATCTGTCTCTGCATCTCTTTTATTCATGCTTTCCTCAGGTTTGCATGTTAAAAGCAGGAAACTGATTGAATCCAAACTGTGAGCTGCTTTAGTAGACATGAAGGTAGCCTGATAGCAAGCTATTTTAGAAGGTTATATATGTGAAAGCCCATCTTTGTTGTTATCTTGGCTTGCAGTTTGCACAGGGTTAACATCAGCTGCCTTTAACTGTGTTTGTCTCCCTTTGCAGATTATTTTCATGGGTCTGACATGAACAGAAATTGTAGCATATAAACTTAAATGTTGCATAAAGCCCCATAGGTCTAGATGTACTGTAGATACGGAGACAGTTTAAGGAGTAGGAGAGCCTGGGTTGATTTTTGCTGAAGGAATTTAACGAAAGATCAGAGCCCAAAAGAAGGTACAGAAGGCTACTTTCTGATCAGCAGTTGCAGCATCTCAGAAGCACCATTGGAGGAGCCTGGTGGAGTTCTAATAGTGAGGGAACTTCTCGTTCCACCTTTCCACAGCCTTTCAGAAAGTAAATGCTGCTAGAAACCAGGAGCATAGCAATCTGGTAGGCATGCCATAGAGCAGCAGACCTCTAGCAACTCCAGCCTTTTGAGCACAAATTGAACCATTGTGAAATGTATGCAAATAATAAAATAAGGATATTCCACAACATTAATTAAATAGAGGCAAATATATCAGATGCTTATGTATTAAAACACAATAGTCTTAAGTATACAAGCACTAGAAAAAGGGAGAGTTTGAATTTATTCTTCTTTTGTGATAGGCTGCTTATGATTTGAAGATCAGCTTATGATTGCTTATGATTAGATCAGCTTTAAAAGTAGCTCTTAGAACTATGCTATATTCAGCTATTTATAGCTCAGTAACAAGCATGTTCATTTACTAATATTATTATAAATGTTTAATTATATAATTGGTTATGGGCTCATGGAGATTAATTAGGTATGATACTGTAAATTGTAAATTTCCGTACGTGGACGGTAAGTGTGAGCTACTAAATGCAATGCTGTACATCTCTGGAATATTCTTAATATCATTCAAGAGTGATGTTTACTCGTTTTCTTTTTCTTCAAAAAATTTGAATGCATTCCTCACTTAGAAAATTGATTTGTTATAAGTAGAATATTAGTATCTATGGTCAGATGTTAATTTGATCACTTTAAGAAACGGTACAAAGCAGTAACAACTTTGTGTTTTCACAGACTCATGGTCCTGCTGCAGCATATCCAGAGCTGTAAAACTATATCTGTGATTATTTACTATACATATATGTGTGTATATATGATTATCTAAAATATATACGTAATATGTACCTATATATCTATACATTACAGATGTATATGTCACATATATATGTTAGAAAAACTGCTGCAGATTCTTTAGAGAAGAGCATTTAAATTGTTAGTATTTAAACTGAATATTTAAATCAGCTCAGGTACCTTTGCCTCAACTTTGCCTTTTATAAGTGAAGTCTAAAACTTCCTGGAAGAGGTGGTAATTAATGTCTGCAATGAGGTGATTTTCCAAAGTAAAAGTTGCTTTTTTAACATAGGCATGTGTTTCTCATAATGATACAAAAATGTAAATAATTAGTAGATGTATCAATTATAGTGCAAGTATAAAAACTTCGTCCCCTTGGTTCCCTGTGGCTTGGGTAAAAAATAACCAGCTCCAACATTGCCAGTGTTTAATTTCTTAGGCTGTGCTTGAATTTGGCTATTGTATGCATCTGGATTTGAGCATGTGCCATACCCACAGAGAGGCTCCTGGAGCCAAGAACACCTAGTCATGGCTGTTCGCTCAGGCACTGAAATTAGCGTAGGGAGGATTTCTTGTTGCTGACACTGGCTTGACAAAGAACAAACCCTGAAATTTGGCAAGAAGCCCAGTCCCGAAACCATGAGGGAAGGGAGGAGGAATTAAATGCAAAACTCCAGGCAGGAGCTGGAGTGAAGCTCAGACTGAAAGCAGTCAGTAGGAGAAGACTGTGGTAGAAGAGCGAAAGAATGGCAGAAAAGAAGATGGGACTTAGGCTAGGGAATCAGAAAGAGAAGATGATGGGCCCAGATCAGACTGGAAGAGGTAGAACTGGAAAGCTTAGTGGTTGGGCTAGGGGTGCAGGAGCAAACTAATCATTACGATATATCCCTTTCAGAACCCGAGGAGTCTTATTCTTCTCTCTGCACTCTCTTGCCAATGAACAAGTGTGAAATCACTTCAGCAAAATAAAATTTATCATCACACAGACATCTCGTCAGGGAAACAGAGGTTTCAGCCCTTCTGAAACGCTGTGTTGAACGCTGTGAATGATGATACTTGCCACAAGATAAGTCTGTGAGGATGGCTTGTCTTTTCTAAAGGCTGAGGAAGTTAAGAGTGATACAGTGAGACCATTATTAAGTCGGTACAATCAGCTGTGCAAAAATGAGGAAATGCCAAAATACAGGTCATTCTCCACACGCATCTTGACAGACCCCTTCCAATATTTCCACGTACCATTTTCATGGAATGTTTTCATGTACAATTTTATTTGGGTATCAAAATTACTTGACTGTCAGTAATTTCCTATTTTAATTATTAGGAAGCAAAATTTTTAGTTAATTATAGTATTGCATTATATTATTTGATCCTTTTTAGGCATTTTATAGATTCCATCTATTCAGTTGATTCATGTATTGGATGTGATATTTATTATCTTGCAGTGTAAGAAGTAATGCTCTTCAGCATTTGAGGATGAAGAACCAAGGAAACCAGAGCAGAAAGCATTTGGCAGTTGTTGGACAGTTGCACAGGAAAATTTGTAGCATTCATTTAGTGTAGCAGAAAGTTTTGTGCAAACTTTGTATACTTAAACACACAGGTGCATATATACACAATCCTTTCCTCCTAAGGTAGTAACCCTCTGCTTATTCACCTGAAGCAAAAGGGTCATTCCTTGGAGGGTGGAATTAGAGGCTTTTTTTCATTGACTGTTGGGATTGGAGGTATCACAGAAAGCCAAGGACATGAGTAAGCAAAAACCTACAGAAGTAGGTATCATTCATGTTAGAATATCTGTGAATTAACAAAATGTGAGAAACTTAGTAGTCCTATAAGGGTATAGAGATGATTTTCAGAAGAAATACTGATTTCTCTAAGCCATCCTATCAGCTTATTGCCTTTCTGTAAAGGAAGGATGCAAGGTAGGGATGCAGCAAATCTCTCAACAGAGGAGTACAAAACAATACATTCTGACATTGAAGAGATATTTTGTCCAGTAACACATTCATAAGAAAAAAAGAGGGTGTGGTCTAAATATTTTCATATGGAATATATAGGGAATGTGCACCATCATTTTCCTCTTATTTTTTTTTTCAATGGGAGCTCCAGGTAGAACTTAAATATGTCCAAAGCTGCAATTAAAATCAAAATCAAAGCATGCTTATCAACATGGAGAAGATGACCAGACTTTGCAGAAGTTATATGCAAAGAATCTATATGAAATGTATTAGTGATATGGAAGAAACTGAATTTTAATGAGCCCAAATGAAAATAATATGATTGATCCTCAACAAGCAGAATGTATGAAACAGAAGTACATCGTAAGTAGCTAGGATATTGGACACTTTGTATAGTCTAATTATGCAGCACTCTTGGGCTTTTCAACTCACTGTTCCTCAGGGGAAAAGGACATATGATCTAGAGAACAAATTAGCAGTTAAAAGATAGGATAGTCTTTGATGCAGTACAAGAGGAAGCATTAGATATTTTTCTAAAAATGCTAATGTGAAGGTAATAGATATAGCTGTAATGAGAGGGGAAAATTGTTATTGCCTCGGGTAAAGTATACTGAGAAGACAGGGAGAAAAGATGAGGCAAAGATAGTGAAATAAAATATTGAAAAAAATAAACTTTCAGGAGCTAACTGAACAATTGATTGTGTATTTTTTCTTCATTTGCTTTTTAAAGAGAATATAGATGAAACATTTTATTATTATTTGAATAATATTTTTAATTGGATATACAAATCAGAGAGTAAAAACTTAAAATGATAAAGAAATAGGTAGGTGCATTCTCTTGTCTATGGTGGAAAGGAAAAATACAAAATTATTTCAAAAGTTTTCCAGTAATACTACATTTTACATAGCCTATGGTTTACTTATATGAAACCCAAACATCAGTATAAAGGTAAGGTCAACTTGAGAAAGAATACGCAGATAGCGAGAGGGATGTTCTCTTCATATGGAGATTCATGGTCTTTCCCTTACAAAACCGTGGTGGTGAGTTGGCCTTATGTTATATAAAAGAGCACTCTTATAGAGTTAGTTCTAAATAGCAAAGGGCACTTTTGCAACCAGTGCAACCGGGGAGAATTGATAAGCTTTTGGGATGTAGTAGGTATTGAAATTACTCCTGGACATTCCCTAGATTTGCTTGCCATAGTGGCACCAGTGATTTTGTAACTAAAAGAATCATCATACATGCATGCATGCATGTAGAAAAATGAGTTATCATATATAGATGGAGAAAATATTTTTTAATTACATAAAAAGAAGTGCTGAGATACAGAATAAAATATTATCTCAATAGTTTTGTTTGTACTGATAAATAAGGAAACAGTCATTAATATCTAGGAACGACAAAGGCTTATCAGTGAATAAATATAAACTTATGCTGAATTTGCTCATGAGTTAAATATGTACCTGGAGAAAAAAAAAAGTAACAGAATAAAGAGAAAAAATAAAATTTGGTATGGCAAAAACTCAGTTTCTCTGTATCCATCTGAAGGAAATCCATCTTCAACATATCTAGCAGAAATTTGTAACCATTCCTCATGGATACAATGATTTCACATCAAAAGTCATTTCAGAAATGTGCCTTTGATCTTCTAACTTTTGACAGTTAGTGTCATCTCTGAATGTTCTCAGACTAAATTTTAAAAGAAAGTGCAGACCCTCTTCCTCCACTGTATCTATACTGTATTTTTTTTATTTTTATTCAACATGGGAAGTCAGTACTGGAATTTGTCCTGGACTGCCAGAAGACCTTATTTTAAACAACTGAGCTCAACTTCTCTAAAAGTAAAGAAACTTTGTAACCTTCAGATCAGTTATTTTATACCATATTTTTAAAGCATGACCATTACACCTTAAGGACGTAATCAGAGAGGAGTAAATAAATGTTTCTGCTTTAAACAAATTCTGTCAACAGTACCAGAGTACCGAAAGAAAAAAAAAAAAGCCAAAAAACAGTGACCAAAGCTACAGCCAAAACCAATCTCCTTGCAAGCACATTACTGTTTTGCCATTTTGAGGCCAAGGGATATGGTATTAGTGATAGGTGATACTAAGGTCTCAAGCCTCAGAAGAGGTCACCTCTAGCACAGGAAATATTGGAGGTACTCTAGCTTTTCTGTATTTTTATATTCTTTCTTAGGCATCTGCTTCAGCCCTTATTTCCGATAGCAGCTTGATGAGCTTAGCTTTGTAAGTGCATACCTTTGGAACTGCACTTCTTAAGAAGCTTGCATGATGGGTCAAAAGTATTACCACCATTAACTCTAAGGTAAGGACTATTCCTCATATGCCCATCACTCTCTCCCAGTACAACTTTCAAATTGATCACAGCAGGAAATACATGGGCACAAGATAAATATCTCACTACTACTTAATGGTCCATGGCAACCAGATACTATATAGGCACACTCTCACCCTGGAAGTGCCATAGGTAGTACAATAGGCGTACAATAGGCATACATAGTCAGTACAGACTTTGCTTTAAATAGTCTGTCTTTATATTCTTATATGAGCATAACAGTAACAACTAAAGCAGAAAAAATCTGATTCAGATAATCATTTTATTTCAGTGTTGCAGGCATGGAGCCTGCGCTATGCAAAATGAAAAGGGAAATTTGTCATTACGAAATGGGGAAAGTCTGGCCAGGCTGTGTTGGCACTGGCTTCCAACTCATTGGGTAATATAAAATTATGCTGGTCTGAAAGCTTTATTTTATTTGAAATTTTCTCTGTGCCATGTGGTTATTATTTTAAACTGTTTCTGCAATCTGTTTCATCTCTATTGCGTAGATTACAGTCATTTTTTTTATTGCCCTTTTCTGCCAAATATTCTTACTTCTTTTTAAATATTGCAGATGTCATCTTTAAAATAGTCTGGTAGTTTGAGGAAGGGGCAAGTTAGTTTTGATTCAGAGTAGAGACACTGCCAAGAATTCTGATATGTAGGACTTGAGTGCTCTGGAGGGTCCACAGTCATGAATCCCTTGGCTGTAGTGACTGTGTTTTAAAGGTCAAAAGATAAAAAACAGAAAAACTTATTAACAAATCAGCATTCATCAAGAAAAATGCATAAATGGGTATTACCAAAGCTTTTGAAGTTGTCATTGCTCTTAAAGGACAGTTTACCTGAAGACTTTGATAAAGTTTAAGTAGGCTAAAAAGTTCATGTAAATAGTCACTCTACTGTGGATCTGTGGTGTTCTGTTTCTCTGTTTGTTTGTTTTTAAAGAGGGAATAAATATTTTAGTATTGGAAAATGAGTAGAATGGGCTGTTTTGCGTTCAGGTTCAAGAATTTTTAAGATGACTGAAATCCAAATTTTACAAATATTTAAAGCAGATAGATTTCAAGGAGTGGAAAAAAAGTAGAAAACCATTAAAGTTTGGAAATAGTTTGGAAATTGAAAAAGGGATATAAAATGACAATGATAGTTACTTAACCTCATTTCAGTATATAAAAAGTGTCATTTTTATATATTCCATATAGACAAATATCATGATTAAGAATTAATCAGTGCAAGAATAAAGGCCTATGAAATGGTGGATGTTATCCAATAAATCGAAATTTTGGAAAGAGTCTTGAGTCCATGATAGATTACCAGCCGTAACCTGCTTCTGCAGGTGACAGGCACTGCTCTGGCATACAAATATGAGAAGACTCCCTCTCTGTTCCAAAAAACACCACTTCCAGAACAAACTTTAAGGTACTCACATTTGAAAAAGTGGTTGAAAAACTGGAGAAAATTTGGGAGAAGCCACAAGAGTGGTTCAAGTTTTGGCTGTTGGGATAAAACTAAAAGAATACAGCTTGTTAGGTTCAGTAAGGGTAAAGCAGTCATAAAATGATTTTGTCAGCATTTAGAAGATAACAAGCTCTTAAGCAAAAACAAAGAGAGCCAGTGTGTAGAAGCTAAGCTTAGAAATGGAAGAAAAGTGCATATTTTTAAGCAAAATAAATAAGCTTTAGAAATAAAAATTGCTAAGCAGTGTTTTGAGTTCTCTGTAACTTAAAATAATTCATTTGGAATTGAGGGTCGGAATCCTGAAGGAATTTAAGGAATTAGATATTCCAGCATCCTTGAAATGTACTCATTAAATTCACCAAAATCTCTTGGGTTCCTTGGGTTAGAAACTCAGCAAAGCTAAAAGCAATAGGCTGCTTTTGAGTTGCAAACTACGGGACTTGGTGGCAGATGCCGTGGAGCAGTGTGAAGTGTTTAGAGATCTGCTACGCAGCGTTTCTGTTGTCGCAGTGGTCTCTTCTGCCCACAAAATCAGGGTGTTTATTTGTCCATAAGAATGGCTAAAAAGTGTTCTGACCTAATAGGACCTACTTGAGATGGCTGCTGAAGTACTTTCAAAGTGTTTTCCTTCAATCTGTCTATCTAATAAAATGATTGTGAATCACTTGTATTATAGTATTAGAATGATATTTCACCTTCGTTCTTCTGTCACTGGCCGAGAAAAGCCCAAAAGACCAAGACTCTGTAAATAGATACCATCTATCAGCTTGGCAACAGCTCTATTTCTCTTAGGCTTTCAGTAGCTGACCTGATTGACGAGGCTAAGTAATCAGTCACATCTCAGGACATCCTCTGTGATCGTGGTGTGCTGACTACGTTCCACATCCAAGCACACTGACTGAGCATTTCTTGGTGTTCTGTAATATTTGCTGTAGAAACAGATTTTACTTCTCCCACCAGAAAACTTTGGTGTTAAATAAGTGAATCTGGTTCGTTCAGTTTTATTTCAGGGGGAGTTACATTGAACCAGAGGCTACTGAACATCGAGTTATGCACTACTACAAGCAGTAATTCCACTGTCACTGGACATGGTATCAGTTACTATAGAAGTGATCCATTTTCTTTATTTTTTGTGCACTTACTGCACAAGAGTGCAGGGTTGATGCCACCAGTCCTATAAGCATCTGTGGCAGATCAGTACAAGTCCCATTTGTAAGCTACTTTCCTAGTGTTACTTCTCAGGGATATGCAACTGAAATGGGGTGGCTATGGAGAGAAAAGCAAAGGTCACCAGTGGATTAAAATCATGGTATCTCAAGAATTGAATTCTGTCCTGAGTTTTGTTCACTCATAGAACTGATTTTGAGAGGCTCTAGAAATCCAAATTTTGCCTGATAATCATTATGTAACCATTATGTAAGTATAAAGCAACAATCTATAACTGAGTTTTTTAGGTTTTTCTTGAATTTTTTGCAGGATTGCACAAATGGAAAACATGGAAAAACATGGAAAAATAATACAGTTTGCTTAATACTTAATGAAATTATATTCCCTATGTCCTGCTAATGGGGTTTTACAATCTACTTTTTCTTGCATAGAAAAACAGACTTATGTCAACCCAGTACTCCAGGTACAAATAGTTTTGTGGTTGATATATCATAGGTATTTTGGAAGTATGTTTATCCAAGACATCAGTGTGAAAACCAAAATAAAACAGTAGGTTGTTGGTGCTAAAACAGTATGTGAAACCTATTTGTCATCTTCAGTGGCATTGTTGCATTTCATCATTTTGTAGGTCCTCTGCATATACTAACAAGTCCAACAAAGTGATGCTGCAACATGTATTTCAGAGAAATTGTTGCTGACAATTGCTTGCAAAAATTCCAACCTGAAAAGCAACTACAATGATGCACTAAAGTTTGAAAATGATATCTTGTCAATTACTTGAATTTTGGACACACAGTGTCCACATTATGGCAGAGAAGATGAAGGTGCATATGTCAGCTGTGTGGGTTTTTCTGTTTCTGTAAGTGAGCAAGAAAATAGGTAACATATATGCTTCTTAACTATATAGCCATGTAGTTCACTATACAGCCACATAACAGAGTAATTGGTGATATGATGATATACTCTAATTTGCTTCCATGCTTCATGGAAGGGTCTTACTTACCTATAAGGCTATTCTGATTTTAGCTTCAAAACACTGTGTGGAGGTGTCACACATGCTGTGTGAAGGTGCTGGAATAGCTAAAGAGGAGGAGCACTGCTTCCTGATGTACAGACCATGATAAAATTACTTTTTGGACTCAATCAAAATTGTGTTGTTTTGCTTTATGCTCTTAAACTAAGTTCACTTCTTGATTTGACCAAATGGAAAATGTTTGCGCAGAATAAAGTTTTATAATTATTATATTACATTGTGCATATGTGTGTATAAGTGCATATATGAATATGTGCATATGTGTATATATATATGTATATGGTTTAGTGTATCATTTTGTAAACATAAAGAATAAATATATTTTTTTCTTTCTTTCTGTCCAGTGAAAACAGTAACTCAAAAATATGTTGAAGGAGATGAGGCAGTTTAACTGTTCCAGGAGGTACAAATTGGACTGATTAGGTCAAAACAAATTTTCTTTAATATGACATGTGGAATCTACCCATAAGCAA
Organism: Tinamus guttatus; assembly: GCF_000705375.1. The sequence continues at coordinate 56,513 of NW_010578232.1, forward strand.
AATAATACCAGGCAGGACTGAAGGCAGTCTGTGTGACATCACAAGAAAAATACTACCGCTGGGTTAGAACATGACTTTAATAACTGTAGATCTTCTTAGATTTTAATCAGGAGCAATGTAATATGGGAGAGAGATATCTAAGCAGTTTTGTAAGAGATGCAGTAATTTGATTCACTAGAAATAAGCTGGATCTAATATTAGAACCTGCACCTTCAACTAGATGCTATTGGACCATTCCAGTAGTAGGATCATTTCCTGTTTTGGTAGAAAGTTGTAACAAGGACTTTGTCTTGCAGCAAAATTTCTGGTCTACCTTTGAGTAGGTCATCATTGGGGACACCTGTCAGATACTGTGATAAGACTTAATGTCTTAGGCAACAATAAGCAGAAAAGCTTTTGGAAAAGAAGGGTAGAACCAGATATAATGAGATAATATTAGCTACTGCCAGCTATGAAACAATTTTGTTTTAAAGTTAGATGAATTAATACTTTGTGATTGCTTGGCTGCTGAATTGATCTCTCAATGAGATGTCAATAGCCTCAATATCTAAGAAAACAGAAAATCATTAATGATGCTGTATCTTGATACCCTTGTACAATAACTTATTTATCCCACAGTGCCTGACTACTGTATCTTTCACCAAGATTTTTGATTTTTTGCTTGTCTGTTTTTTTTTTTGAAGGACTAATCTCCATTGTATATGATACAGTGATAAGACTGCATGTCTATATGATGTCTTCTCTGAGGAATTGTTTAGCAGTCACAGATTAAGGAGAAATCAATACCAGTGCTTTTTTAGCTCTTCACTTCTAAATCCAATGATTCTTATCTTAAATAGCTCACATTATATGTACAGCTCTGTTAACCTGTTTTAGTTTGATTGCATTTATTTTCTCAAAGCTTTCCTCAGATTTTAATTAATGAATGTTAAAGAACTAAAAGAAAAAACTTTTTCTTCCTCTTTTTAAAAAGTCAAATTGATTATCTCCAAAAATATATACCTGATGTGAGTCACATTATCTCTTTTGGGACTAAATTAGATAATTGATTTGTAGTCAAAATTCAAATGGTAAAACAAATTCAGAATGGCAAATGTAGTTTATTAGCTTGGTAGATCACTAATGTGTCATAGGCTTCTGTCTCACATACATGTCATTTGATTTAATAATTGTGTGCACAGTTTAATTGTATTGTGCTTCTTCATAACAGTTTTGATACTTTATCAGAGATTCTTCTTGATTAGAGTGATTGAAAGTGGTTGGTAGAATAGTTTATGCTGTTCGTATAGTTTGTGCTGTTACCCAGTCTCAGACTGTGCTCATTTCTGTATGAATGAAAAATTAAAACTTATTTTCTGTGAGGAAATCTTGAATACATTTAATGCTTTGCTTTTTACAGAGAGGTGAAGTAGTATTTTCTTTTAATTTTATACAATGAAATGCCTGTCATAGAGGGTTTGGACCTTTGTGCAAAACCAGGAAAAAATCTGACTTTAAAATATTATTTCTATTATGTCTATTATTTATCTTTCTGAATGCTACAGCATTACTAATCAGCATTACAGTATTTAGCTTCAGCCTTACTAGAACAAGGAAAGATGTATGAGACACAAATGCCATGTTGTCTTCTTTCAGGGAAACAGAATGCAAATTTATGGCATATTTTTCAACTTTGAATTATTTATATATCAAACATTACACTGGCAAATCCTGATTTAACTTATTTGAGTTTTCCTAATCTCTCTTACCGTCTGCCTTACAGGGGGGCCTCCTGACCCCCCAAAATCTGAGAGAGTTTTTAGTAATCCTCCTGACCCCCCAAAATCTGAGAGAGGTGGGACTTTCATATCCCAATCCAAATGAATATTATTCAGATCCCCAAATTCTACCTGGCTGTACTGAGTAAAAATATATTTATTTCTTTGTCGCAAATAAAACCTGCCTCTTCATAGCTACAAAAACGAGATGCTACTTTTGTGCAAGACATAGTTAATTATGCCTTTCTATTTGGTTCATTCTAATAGTATCTGATATCCTGACATGTTAATCAGTTAGTTTTCTCCCTATTTCTCCAATGTGGAGTGATCTGATGATCCTGAAAACAGAGGAGTCTCAAGGAGGACACTCCTCATACCGTTTCTCACAAGATCAGAGGGCAGGCAGGTGTCTGCAGAAAGCAATTTTATTGTGGACAGCCCAGTGTTTGAGTGATGAGTATCTCTTTGCTAAGGGGAATATGGGAACTGGCAGTATTTGAAACACCTCTGTGCCAGGGGTTTGGATTTGCATTGGTTATTCTCCAGAGATTAGGGAAAGTATAGGGGGCTATTAACACACTTTGATTGTTCCCATCAATCTCATTAAACATAGATGTTTGACAGGGCTCCGTCAATAGCGTTTCTGCTGTTGCTGATCACTGCTGGCATGTGTACGTCCTGTTGTACTGTTGGTTTCTCTCTGGTGAGGAAGGTTTTTGTCTGATAAGGGCAAAGAGAGCTGCTTCTACACCGAGGGGGATTCTCCTGGATATAAATCTACTGCTGAGAACCATTAATTTCCCCCTGCCGTCATCACTTAACCTGCAAATAGCTCACATCAACACCGTGTTATAAGTTGTGTTTTCAGCATTGGTAGCTGAACTTCTGCATGGTGATGAAATGTAAAGGCTGACAGTGGGGGTATACTCATTGGGAAGGCTGATAACCGAGAAACTGCTACCCTGCAGTCATTCGAGGATCATTTATTTATATAAGCATTAATGAATGTTAAGTTGGATGAGAAATGTCAGCAATTTAATTGATGAATGTTATAGCCTAGTATTGCATAGTGTGATTTATTTTGAAGTTTTAATTATGTATAGCTACAGCCTAGAGGCTGTAGTAGATAGGAATGCAATAAGCCCATCAATAAATAAATATTTTTCTTCGATGGATATCAAATTTAGCATTTCCTATAAATGCTTATTTTCTGTAAAAAATGATAGTTGATGCTAAATTCTAACATCGACTATTGCATAAATTCTTTTATATTCTTTCTTTTTTTACTTCACATTCTTAATTACCACCCCCCTAATCCCTCCCACAAGTGGCAGTCAGGCTAAGGCTGAGTACCTCTCACCCAAAGTGAACAGTCTGAATTAGTCTAAGAGCGTTGCCTAGGCTTAGTCTTTAGTGAGTGGAAATAGCACCAACAGAGGAAATTTTTCCTAAATTTCTAAACGTTGAGAACAAATTACCCTCTCCAGGTAGCTATCTCTGTATAGCTCTTGAAGAAGCACTGGCAAAGAGCTGAGACTAGAAGACTGATTTTTAAAAGTGTGAATCACATTTGAAGTGTTTTAAATCACTGCTGCTTAATAGCTAGTTTTTTTTTTTTCTTCAGAAGAGCAGAAAAGAACAGAAGGACAGTTGGGTGAGCCTAGGACTTAAATATTTATAGCTATGTATGGCTTTCCGATGTAAGTTATAATGCACCGTTCGTCATTTCGAGTGAATGAACAAAAAAAACGTGTCAGGGCTTGAAACCACCTGGATGTGGTTCCTCCTTAGTAATAAAATTTTGTCTTTCATTCCCCAGAGTTGTTTTCAAAACACAAGTTAAAAAAAAATCAGTCCTGAAGCCTGTTTATAATATAACCCTGGATGTTCCTTAGAATGGAAACTTTATTAAGACTTTTTCATCTTTCTCGAGGTTCAGTTATCTTCCTTTGTAATCCATGTGAATTATTAAAAGGCTTGAATGTATATTTGAGAAAATTGATTTCTAGTATAAAATGCCTAGATCTAGAAGGTATTCTTTAAATGTTTACTTTTTTCCTCTGTGTGCTTTAAGCAACAGTACTTATTTTTTTCAATGAGATATTTCCCTAGTGTTTTTTTTTTCAACTCTTGAGAAAAGGCAACTAAGAAGTTCATATACTTCCCTGCTTGCCCTGAAAGTCTCTAAAATAGCTGTTCTGCATTTTTTTTCTGCTTTGCTGTTCTGCCTCTCCTTTCTATCTTTTTGTCTTCTCAGAGTTAAGGAATGTAGGCTAATTCCTACCTCCAACCTTCTCTGCTCAGCAGTCATCCTTCTTGATCTGCAAACACTTTATTTTTACTTGCTTTTCACTTCGTGCCAGTGGTATGATCATTCCTCCTCCAGGGAAGGCATATTTGGGTTATAATATTTTGCCTGTAGCTTAACCAGTCCTACAATGGCAGCCACCTGGCTTGGCTTTAGGGCCAAAAGGGTTTCCAGAAGTTCAGAGTGCCCGTGCCAGTTTGCTTATATAATAGAATTGAAGGTTGCCTCTTTATGTGGGGAAACAGATTTCAAATGGAAAGCTACACTTTCTGTTAGGCAAGGGAAAATTCAACTATCGTAAAAGAATAGCTGAACTTCAGGGGGGAAAAAAAAGACTCCACCTATATTTAAAATATCTTTCTTATTAGGATACAACTAAGTACACAAAAGTGCAATCTCACAATTTCCAAAAAAGTACAGTAAACTGTTTCTTAACCCAAAATACTAAAAAAAAACTTACAAGACAGGATTTGCCTCTCCAGTTCTCTGTAATCATCTCTTAGGTTATTGTTTAAAATGAAATAATTGGTAATTGGATGATTGAATTTCATCTTTTGTATTACTGATGTGCAGTTTTATTAGGTTTTCATGGTAGTCATATAATTAATTTTGAGTTTGCATGCCACTTTCATTGCTAAATACTAAGTTCAAATATATGTTATGTGATTTTTTTCTGAAAATTGTGTAACTTAATAGCATATATTTTTCAAAGTATAGATGAAGTGGGATTAAAATTTTTCACAGGTCTTGAGCTAGATCTGCAGGGTAGAGGGATGGGGTCTGTGGTAGTCTATGAAGTTTACACTGCTTGCACTTAGCTGATTTTTTTTTCTGTACTTTTATAACAGGAAAACAGGCATGTGAATGTTCATGCAAGTGAGTTTAAAAGGTGTTGCCATTGTCACAGAGAAACTTACTTACCTCTGAATTACAGGATACATTCAGTAGGGCTAGGATTTCCTTAAGTACATTGTAGATACTGGGATTTTCCTTAGTAGTGTTTTTTTTTCCTGTTTCTATTATAGAGCAAAACCTAATTTTAAAACTGATATTTGGATGGCAGCATACTAAATCTGTCATGTAAATACCTGTATCCTTACTAAATACAGAAAAAAAATATAACTTAGGCCTAAAATAGGACATCTTAACAATTTCTGTCCCCATTCAATAACTACTGTACTTGACCAACCATCCCAAAACAGTAAGATAGATAAAGGTATTCTTCATTCTCATTTTTAACTTTGTATTAAATTTGTTTGTATTTCTTTTCCAAGGTCAGATCAAGCACAGATTATCCTAAATTATCTCTCTTGCAGAGAGGCAAGGGAAAAATACTGATTTGTAGGTATTATATAATGTCTACCTGTAATGTATATATTCATTATTATGTCTATTAGGTCACTGTACCTGATCCTTTGTAATTTCTTCTTTCTGTTTTTGGTACTGCCTGGAGATCAAATACATAGAGAACAAATGACGTATTTCCACAACATACAACCAAAGAAAATACTTGGCACCATATTTAGAACTTTCGCAAGTCAGTAAGTCTCTTAAGGCATAAGACTTAAAAATTCATGTGAAAACAAAGCTACCAGGTGACTACAGTTAATAAACCAAAAGAGATGCAAGAGTTGCACACAGTCTTTTCTTATTGACTTTCTGTCAGATTAAGGATTAAACATAGGACCTTTGTTGTTTGGCTGCTTCCATTTACAGTGAAGATAAGAATCCACTTCTAACTGTTTTACACAATCAATAACTGTCTTTGATGGTCTTTAACAAATTAATTGGACGCTTTGTAAAACTTCGTTGCAGAGTAAAACATTCTGTCTGCTGTTAAGACAAACTATAGCTAAACCGCTAAACCAAGCACTTTTACTTTTTCCCACTTTCTTAGAGTGGCTGCATCTAAAGGGACTATTAAAATTCAAAAGCACTGAATCATGCAAAGGAAGGATGTTTGTTCATGTGTCATGCGAGTTAATATGAAAAAAAAGTTATACAACCAAAGAATGTCTTATTTTATAAGGAAATAAGAAGACGGCTTTTTCAAAGCACAGATACTTTGTTTCCAGTTCACAATAGATCTTACATTGTGATTAATCGATTACACAGGTATTAGATAATAACCTCTTAGTTAGGTATTAATGGTGTTATTCTGCAACTATAAATTTCTCCTAGAAATCAGTCTAGAATAAGGCAGTCAGTGAAAATAGAGTTTGGTTGAATACTGCCACACTGTCATAGCCTTAAAAGTAAGAAAGGTCTGGAAAAGAGGAAGGAAAACTCTTAGCCTCATTAACAGTTTGTTTTCCGAATTTTTATCCTACTTAAACATTCAGCTTCTATTTCACTGGAAGTGCTTTATAGAATGAGTTTGATGGCGGGGGTCATAATGTCTGCTGTATGACACATTGTCATAGCAGATTTTTGGAGCATGTAAATATGTAAAGATGAAGTATATATAGTTAATTTACACATTCATGCTAATACAGTTTAAGTGGTAATTATTCAGTAGACTGCTATCAGGCAACAGCCTGGTACTCCATTTTTTACAAACTGAAAACAGGTTAAGAGAACACATTTCTTAAAGAAAATTAAAGGTTTTAGAATCCTAATATGTGAAATAATGACAAAACAACTCCAGATTTTCATGTAAAAGGAGAATGGCAGGATCACTGCAAATGTAATATAGTCTGAACATTGATTGACATAAACCCTTGTCAGGAGCATTTATTAAAATAGGCAGTCTTCACTGTTTACTTCTCTCATTGCCACTGAACGAAACAAATTTGTTCTTAAGAAGCAATCTCTCTTACTTAGGCATGATAAAAGCCATGTGCTGACATTCTGCAAAGGCATGAATGTCATTCCATGTCAGTTTTTTTTTTTTTTCCTTTACTTCGATGGCTTAAAATCAAAGAGTAAGTGAAGGCCATGATAAATTTAGTGTGTCTTTGATATTTCTCAGGAGGGAAAAAAGGGAAAACAGAAAAAGGGAACAGAAGCACTAAATATGCATAAGAAATCTTAGGCATTTAAAATTTCTGCATTGTTTGCTTCTCTAAAAGGATCTCTGAGGTAGCTGGGTATATGAATCTCACAGCTTAAATACTGATTTTCTTTCTAACTGAGAGCTAGGCAGGTAATGAAGACAGTTGAAGGCTATGAAATGGAAGTAATGAAGGTAATGAAGACAACGAAAGAAATGTTTTATACCATTTACTGCAATTAAACATTATATTTTTATTATATGTATGTGACAGTCACATACAAATTTTGTACTTTTTTGCACATGATCTGCATTCACTTTTAGGCATGATCTGGAAAGCCAGAAATTTCAAGGAACCTGCCTCAGAAAAAAAGAAATCTCCCAGAAATGCAAAAAAAAAAAAAAAAAAAGGTTTGAGTCTTAAACATAGAATAAAGTGAGTAAAAAGCAATGCAGATGGGGTATTTACATCTCTTCTATTTGAAAAAGACAGCTACAACAACAATATGAATCTTTAGTTTTTTTAGTAGTTATATTTTCAGTGAGGACCTTAAATTTAAACATTGAGGATCATCAACTGGTTGCCTGGCTATTAACAAGTCTTACATCCTACACAGTTTCAGATGCTGGTTTCCAAAAATAGAGCTCCTACCATCTGCAGAATTTACATCATAGAATGCATGCATCTGCATTACATATTCCAACATGTTCCGCGTTGATGTAAAAGGGGAGCAGCTTCTGTTAGCTAATAGAGACTCTTGTACACTGGACAAATACGTCTATGCAGTAGTGCAGTTGTGGCAAGCTCATCCTGCAGAATATATTAGAAAGTTTGTCAAAGGCAAGACTCCTCTCCTCTCCTCTCCTTTCGTCTCCTCTCCTTTCGTCTCCTCTCCTCTCCTCTCCTCTCCTCTCCTCTCCTC
>NW_010578232.1:64517-86545 GCF_000705375.1 Tinamus guttatus
CTCTCCTCTGCCTCTGCCTCTGCCTCTCCCTCTCCTTTTTTTTGGGGGGGCGGGGAGGCAGATATGCTTTTTACTCCCTGCAAGTAGTACCATGAGTTATTTCACACTGCTCATCTTTCGCGATTTTGAAAAATAGTGTCCCACTTAGGGTCAGGTGTTTAGACTTGGGAAATATTCTTAAAATTGTAATCCATGCAACAGTTTGGAAATCTGCAAGTTTCCTCTGGAAAGCTTGTGAGAATATTTGTGCTCATGACTATTATATACTTGTGTTCTGCCTAGAAATTAATGAGTATATTATTTGTAGGGATATTTTACTGTGCTGAAACTGTCATTTACTGTATGTTTTCTATATGAGAACAAAAAGATGAATTTTTCAAAACTTGAAATCTTGGCTAGGAATCTTTTCTAAAAGTGGTTATTTTCTAAACTAGTTAGTCCATTTTATGTACTGAACTGGAAATCTTATATTATCCTCACTGTACTGTAGTTTTCAGTATTGATATACCCAAAGTCCAAACTAATAATCTTTGTTTATTTTTTATAGCAGGTTGGATAAGGAAACTTCCTGATTGGTTGTTTGAGCAGAGTCATCATTCTAAGATTAAAAATATTGATGAATGAATGAGCAGAGATTTGATTAGATAATTATGATGAAATCAAACTGCCAAGACCGTATCTTTTGCTTTGCCTGTGGGTTTTTTTATTAGAAGCTGAACAGCAAATTCAGCGAGAAAAATGACTGAATCAAATCTTAGCAAAATAAACGGAGAATTACTGTGTAATATTGGCTGCTTTTCTATCGCTGATAATTTGCTGCTGAATCGATGGCAGGCAATCAAGTGGGCTCTGCTTTCCCAAGGGTTTTTTAACATACAGTGCATGGGCCCTCCAAGTCAGTAGAGCAGCCCAAGGAGGTCTAGGAAAGGAGACGAAGAAACACAGCTGCTTGGCATTAGGCTTATAGTTAGTTAAGGGACTGAGAAACATTGAAAACTGCAAGTCTGAAAATGAGGAAAACAGCAAAGGTAATGAAAATATACATAAGATGCAGACTTTTTGATTATTTTTATTTCTTCTCATCAGTGTGTGGTTGGTAACATTTTTGCCTTGCTTCTACTGGGAGGTCAGAGCTAAATCGTGCTTATGTTCTGGAAAGTTCTGCCACCTCATGGCAAAATTACTCAGCCCGATCCTTGGAGCCCTGCCGAGCCGTTTCTGCTCGGAGGTGAAATGGATTATGAGTCAACTCTCTCTAATGATCATCTGTTTATTAACAAGGAGGACACAGAAAGCATTTTTTTTTTTTCCAAATGCAGGAAGAACAAACAGCGGGCACTTTTCTTGCTGGAAGTGCCATCGCTGCAGTTTCAGCCAGTCGTATCCCATGGATTTATTTTTTAACCTCTGCACAAGGACGTGTATTCACAGCTTCTCCCCTGGCTCCCTGCTGCCTGTCTCTTGGCTTTCGGGGCCAGAATCATCTCTTTTTTCTTGTTTTGTGTCTCTTGTTGTCTCATTTAATGTGATGCTCTGAATACTTCTGTCAGAAAAGACAGTAAATAGTCACTACCTGTCATTCCTTGTGGTTTGGTAGACCTCCATTGTGCTCAAGCTATTCCAAAATCAAGTTGTTCTGGTAGCACAGTACCTGGCCTCCTTGCCATAAGGTAGGAGAACTGTCAAACCCTTGGCTTCAGGAAATTCTGTGCTTAGCTATAGAGCCATGTCTTAGTGTTATTCAGTGCATGTGAATTTAAAGTATATCCTAACACACACCCCCGAGGATCCACAGCATCTGCTTGCTTGTGTCCAAGAGGCTGAAGCCTTCATCATTACCTCCTAAGTGCCGTGGAAGACTTGTTTTATGTTATTGATCAATCACTGTCTGAGCTCCAGTTTTGCTTTACTTAAGCATAGAAATTTATCTGTGTGAAGAAGTGTCTTGTAATTTGCTCTGCTCTATCATTCGTTCAGGTTGCTTTAGTCTCATTTGGCTCACAGCAATATGATGTCTGTGCTCATTCTGTTTCCTGAAAAACTTTTGACATTTACATGAGACCTTAATTTTCTTGCGCTAAAGAAGGGCAGGTATCCACTTTCTTTTAGGAAAAAAAAAAATAGTGAGGTTCTCTTGGCCTAGACAGGAATATTTGCCTCCCTTTCAAAATAGCTATTTAAAATGGGGACCAGAACACTGAAATTTAAGTGGTGCTTAGCTATATCCTGAATTCACCCATTTGATGAGCAGCAAACCTTACAGATATTTTTGAACCATCCTCAGTCTGAGTTTGTGACTTTCTTCTGAAAAATAAGGGTTGACATTTGTCATTTGTTTTAAGGAAAAGCTTGTAATCTATATGTATGTAAGTTGTAAAAGAGAACAAAATGTTTCTCAGCAGTGAGGCATTCTGTAAGAGTTAACCTAAGGGAAAAAAATCAGAAATGGAACCAGAAAATACTCACATTTTATAAAGCATTTGTTGTGAAATACTGAAATTGTTGAAAGGATGTTTCTTTACTCAGGTTGAACCTTTGCTCTGTGTAATCACTAGTGAATGTTTGATACATATTTGACTGCTAGAAAGACATGCATTTGTATCAAGGTATTGCATTCTGCTCCTTAATTCCTGTAGAATATGTGAATTTCTATGACTCTGCCGTCTGATTTAATAAAATGTGGCTCTTCTTCCACTGTGCATTAAGCATCCCTTAAGTTATGGTTAAGGGTCAAAATATACACTGGAAGTTTAGTTCCTGAAGATGAAGCACAGATAGTGGTTTGAACTGTGATGCAGTAGGAAAAAATATATGGCTGATGTAACTGGTCTGTGCTTATGTAAGCAAGAAATCTAAGAATCTTTAAGCTAATATCAGGTCTTTATGAAGGTGACCACGGTTATGGGTGAGCTAATCAAGTTCCAGGATCCACCCATTTCCATGATCATTCCATTTCAAGAGACCCCAGTTGGTTCACTAAATTAGTCCCTGAATTTGACAAAAAGTTGACACTTGAAAAGGCTTTGGAAGTATTTAAGTAGCTTATTTTTTTCCCTTTGGAGGAAACTTCAAGTCTTCCATTTACTCATTTTATCTGTCTTTCCACTGCACCCAAGGGCAAAGTGTCATTTCTGTGTGCTTCAGTAATTTTGTACAGCACACAGAGAACAAACAAATATCAAATGACTGAAGTCAAAGTGGATTTCATGCAGGAAGCTATGTTTCCCTTTTCGCCATACATTTTTAATAGAGATTTTTTTGATTGTAAGGTAGTGACACTTTTGCCCTGGATTTTATAAATGGATTTTATAATAGCAGTGGATACAAACCATTGGTCAGAAAGGCTTCTCAGAGTACACTGGGTTTTTTTTCTACAATTGCTAAGCAGTAGTTTGAGAAGTATCTGGATGCAGCGAATGAACCAGCTAGCAAATCGGATTTTCCATTTCAATGTTATAAATTATTATCTTAGACAAATTCTGTGGTCACTTCTCAGTAATGTCTTAAAGTCTGGGAATGGCTCACAGAAGAAAGTAAGATTTTAAAATGAAATGTTATATATTTAGAGACTTAAAACAAAGCTTGAATCTGTTAAATGACATCATGATTATGATAAACAAGGTACTATGATATTTGACAAGAAGCCTCGAAGCATTTTTAAATGAAATAACAGAATTTAGAATGATGAATATTTTAGTAGGATGCCTTGCAGTCAACAATAGGCCTTGGGAGATTTAGAATACTGTAGTTATATATGAAGTAGTCTTATGAAGAGTTTGTTTATTGAACTAGAATTTAATGATCACTGGTACTATTAAAATTGAATTATTAACCAAAATAAAGAAGTTCATTTAGGAAATTTTAATAATTTAAAAAGGCAAATCATACATATTTTATTACATAAAAGATATAAACATGTTTTGTGAGAAAGTCTAATATCATTGATAGTAATTAGTCCAAATTAAATATCCTCAGATTGGCTTTTCTTTTCTGGATTTAACAAATGATTTAACTGTTTATTGATCCCCTGTCATATTCTGATGTATAGAATGGCTCTCTGCTATGTCGTATACATCTAAAGTGGAAATCAGGAGTAAATTATACATTAATATTTGTATTTTTTCCAGATATACTTAACAGCCTATTCTTATGATAAATTTATATATTCTGGCAGAATTAGAAAATGTTTATGAGCAAAACAGAATTCTTGAGCTGAATATTTAGCAATTATCACGATTGAGAGAGTAAGACTGATTTTGGCTTACAATGAAAAACTCGATCAGTTTTACAGTTTAGGTCAGAATTTAATTGCTTATGTTTGAAGTCAGGAATAGCTTTCTGATATCTGCTGGTATCTTAGATTAAAAGTAAATAAAAATACATATTTATGACAAAATGGCTTTGTATCATTAGCTGGTTATTAATCCAAACATTTATGCAAAGATCTATAGCAAACAGTTAAACCAAATGGAATCAACAGTAGCTAATAATATAGCCAAGATTTTTTGGTGCCCAGAAGCTTCCTTCCAGATCCTTTTAATAGGGAAGCCACACCAGGAACATGATCTTTAATTTGTAATATTCTTAATCTTTGGAACTTTTGGAACTCTGGCTTAATGGACATACTCCAGTGCCTCTGAGCACAGTTGTGCCATTTTGTGTGTTTCTGTACCTGGCTTAATGGACATACTCCAGTGCCTCTGTATAAAGGCTTTCTCACCTGCGTTTCAAGCTATAGCCACTGTATATTTTTGTAAACTCCTAGATTACTTTACATAGTCTTTCCATATCTGTATTCTAAAATAAGTCTTTCTACTCTCAGGGCTGATGGATTTTTATCCCTTTTCTCTATATTTTTAATTGTCCCGGTTGGTGATACCAGTCTAGAAGCAGATTTCAGTTTGCCTTATGTTTTGTATTTAGAGTACTTGTCATTTTAATTTAGCCTAGAAGAAAGCCGCTAGAGTAGATTTTTATAAATACTAAAATGGCCTGTGCTGGCCATTTCCGTTGTAGCAAATGCTATCAGTAAGGCCATACGCCATACTCTGCCATACACCAAATGAGCTATCTAGAGATTCTGGTTCATTTGTCGGGGTCAGCAAGGAAAAATCTTTTCAAATTACCTTCTGAGGTGGAGAATCAGGAAAGCACTGGCCTTCAAAGTGGCTGTTTTGAAAGAGCAGGTCTCTGACTGTGATGGGATGTACATAAAGTGATACATGGCCATGTTGCAGTCAACATAAATAGCTAAATGAAGAAAGGGTGCTTCTGAATGCTCCCATTTCAGAGTTGGTAGTGCGTAGCAGAAGATTTAAAAAAAGAGAGGAGGGGGAGTGGGAAATAGATTCTCACAGGCTAAATGCTTAAATTAATGTTGATTCAAGGGAAAAAACATGGGTCAGCTTAAAAGATGGTTGGTGGACTAGAGACAGCTTCTGGAAGGATAGGATGAAAATCAGTGCAGGCTGTAGGATATTATTTTGCCAGGATGAAGGAGAAGTGTCAGTGTGAAAAGGCACACCTGTGCATAAAATGTCTCTAGCTTCTTGGCTTAAAAACATCTAAATTGCAGATTTATGGAATTAGATATTAATTTTGATTAGGCAGAATTCCTATGGAATTGCACTGTGCCTCTTAATAGAGTGACTTTGCATAGCCTTGCATATTGTTGTGTTGTTAGAAAATGCTTTTTGTAGCAGTCTAAACATTGATCTGTAGGGTTTGGCTTTTTCCTGTGAAATGTTGCAGATTTGCATATTCTTCTTTTTTCTGACAGAATTTACTGTGTGAATTTGCAGCAAATTAGCAGCAGAGGGGAAGCATGGCCACTTGAAAAGCTTGGCTCTCTCCCAGCTCCTTGTGGAGCCTTGAGCAAGCTTAGTAGCCTATCGCATGGTGCGGGAATCTTTTCACCTCCAAAGGGAAAATCAGTGTCTGTCTAAAGGCTTGCAACTGAAAGGAAAGAGCTCACTGCCAGAGACTTGGAAGCCTCTTTTTATTTCAGCAATTTCATGACCAGTAGAGTAACTTCGTACTTGGTCCTCGCTAGTAGAGCAGCTTGGGAGAGGTATGTGGAAGTTTATTTTAAGTAACTGAATAAACACTTAAGAAAACTGCAAATATTCCCTAACAGCCTCATTCTTGAGAAGGCTTTCTTAGATTTCTTGCTTAAGCACAAGATGCCTCTGTGAAAGGCAAAGGTATGGCATACTACTTTTGACTTACAATGTTGTTATCATTGTCACCCCCAGTGGCTGGCCTGACCACAGCCATTGAGCCTCTCTGTCCCATGTCCCTGTCTCCTTGTCTCAGGTTATGACAATTTTGGGTAGACCTGGGGAGGGTTGAGCACTGTTTCGTCTTCCCCAGCCTGTTGTGAGCACTCAGCCTTCAAGGCCTGATGGAAAATGGTCCATCAGTCATTCCTCCTGTTGAGAGTTGCCCCCCGCCTCATCTCACAGCTGTTCAGTTTGTTGGAAACAAGCTTCTTGGTTAGTATTGGCCTTAACCGAATGGCCTTCCTAATTTAAGAACTGTAAGATACTCAGACCCACTCGATCCACTTCTTACAGCACTTAAGAAACTGTCTCTGGGGCTTATTATGGGTGAAGGCAAATGTATGCCTTCTTTTAAAAAGGATGTAAAAATGTCAAATTTCGTCATATTCCTCAGCCCATGTCTTTTGCAGGTGAAGGGTTTTTGAGGGTCACTCTCCTGCAAAGAATCTAAGAAACAAATGGAACTTTCAAGATAGGCCAAATCACGTTCCTGAAAGCTCTGCTAAAAGACTATCTCCTGTTTTTAGTGTCATGATTAAGGATCAACAAATAGTTTAAAATGTAAGGTTATTTTCTTCCTCCTCATATCCTTTTCATTATTATTTGGACAAAATAATACGTCATGTCTATATATAATAATATATAATGCCTATAAAATAAAATATAATGGCTATATGTGAGGTTTCAGTTAATTAAGCTTCATGAGACATATGTAGACCTATCTAAATAGTTTTAGATAGTTAAATCATGTTGAATTCATGCTCTAATATTTTTGACCACTTTTGAAATTTATACTCTGTCATGAGGTATTACAGAGTGATTTGTTCATACATAAAAATGAGAAAATATTAAAAATCCTATCAGAAAAGAAGGGAGCAGAAAGGATGATATCTACGTGTTTATTGTTGTACTGCCATCATTTCCAATGCCAGAAAATCTCTTACTAAAAATTATTGCATTCTTTTTCAAGTCTAATTATTGATCACCTGGCTACACCTGAGAAAGATTGATTGGGGTACCAACTCAGATCACTTATCATCAGACTTGAAAATCCTAATGTAATGGGGCCAGTTTGCTGTTCCAAATTGCTTCCAGTCAATATTCTGTGATTTTAATTTAGGAATGCCACAGGGATTCATCCTACTCTCATATTATTTCTGATCTATCACTGTGTTTACTTGTGGGTGGCTGTCATTTGTTGACATGAAATGTTGTTTTATATGGGTCTGCTGCTGCCTACCAGTTATATTGTCAGAGGAGATATGGTAAAAGACTTGTAAGAAATGTTTATTATGACCCTTTCTTTTGCAGAAAATTCTTTTTGTTGTTTTTCTTCCTCATGCTGTAACGATTTCCTGGAATCATGTCACATTTTGCCTAGTAGAATGTGGATGCTTTTTTTGCCAATATCACTTTATGAAAGTGTCTGAGATTTGAAAAGTTAACTTTTTTAACAGCTTTTTTGACAGTTTTTAGAAGTACTGCAGTATATGCTTACATTTAAAATGGGAATGGCTGTAAATGACTGTAAATGCTTTAAATCTTTTACCAACATCTTACCATATTGGTAAGAAATATTCAGTTTGTAGCACTCACTTCACACACAAAAGCAAAAATTCGCGATTGAACCATTATTGATGAAATTAACTGGTGAATTGCATCTTAACAGATTTAAAGGGAGATCAACACTCCATACAGCAACAGGCAGCTGTGATAGAAGTATCTGCTCAATCAATGTACCCCAGACTGTTCCCGGAGTAAAGCCATGAAAGCACAGCTGTGAATAAAGCCATGGATATAATTTCCCTCATGGCTGTATTGCTGAGTCTGTACATGATGAAATAATTTTCATCTCTCTGCATGTTCATAATCCTTGTGTGTATCAGGAATATGAACTGCAATTTAAGTAGAGCAACTATAGACACCTGAAACAGTGGAAACAAGAATGATGACACTGCCCTGGCTAGAATATATGGAAGCAACTGCTGGGAATTAACCTATTCATGCATAGACCAGATGCTTGAACATACATAGCTGATACATTCATTATCTAGATATATAGCTGCAGTTTCTATACACAATATGCATGTCTTTTCAAAGGAAGACTTAGACATTGACATATGACAGCACCTAGGCTGTTGGCTTCTAGTAATAACTTCATATCTCTTTCACAGCGTCAACAATATACTTCACTTTTTTGTGCCTCAGGAATTTCAGGTGCAATATGACATTTGTTCCGCTGTGCTTGCTATCTTTAAAGTGCATCAACATATGCTAAGGAAGCAAAATAACTGCAACAGAAATGAATAAATACAGTAATGAGTGTCTGGTTTTCCTGTTTAAGGGGTGTTCTTATTAGCTGGTGAGGAAATGGCTGCTTCCTACATTGCTGTCACCTAGATTAATTCCTGAGGTGGAAGGCATTTGATTTAATATTGAATGCTTCATTTCACTTAGAAAGAATGTCAGCTGGCTGTGTCAATGTCATTTCCAGTGCATACTGTCGTGTGACCATAAACATGTTTACTACTACTCCTGCTGTGGCCAGGCTATGGTAGTTTCTTCAAAATAGTCTTAAAATGCTCTGTACCATGGATGAAAGGCCAAGTTGGAATTCCTCTGTGCTGTGGGTTAGGAATATGTAGGAATATATACCTTTTGTCTTCCTTTTTTTAATTTTTCTTTTTTTTTTCAGGTCTTGGTTTCAACTTTAGGTCAGAGAGTAACAAAAACATCTTTTAAAATCTATGAAAAAAATCTGTCCAGCTGGTAGATATAGGCAGAAAGGTAAGGTAAAAAAGACATAGGAGAATGATAGGCTGGCCGTTGAATTAGGAATGTACTGAAATCTGAGGTGTCCAAGCAATTATACTCATTAAATGAGAAACATCATGCATCAGTCTCTCACAGTTACGACCTAGCATATATTGCAAGGTTTTTTTAATGTGTGTTTATCCAAGACTGATTAGTTTATATTGGAAGAAGTGGTGATGAAAACCAGCATCTTGATTAAAAAGGTACATGTACTTTTCTTGCCGTCCTTAATTTTTTTTGATCACCCTCCACTAGGCCATTTCAATTTTCTGTAGATTTGATGGCATATTTTTCAGAAATGCTCTGCCTTCATTTTGGGGTCCATGGAGTATATGGCTTTAATACTTGCATAGGAAGGAAGAGGTGGTTTTCATCTCTGTTTTTATCTGATGTGAAACATTAAGCTTTTACAAATCTTCCAGGTTTCTTAGATCTTTTCTAATCATTTTGAGCTAGAAATGTCCTTTATGGTGATAGGAAGATAAGTTTGGTGCTTGGAGACACACTGACTCCACTTCCTCTTTCCTCTGTTAATATTATCTATTTTCTATATGAATTGTTTCAATTTATTTGTTGATTTGGAGTGATTTTTCATGGAACTTTTAACAAGAGGGAAGTTGGAGCATCTCAGCTAAGTATCCTCTATTGCTGAATCTGGGCACTGTGTACTTCAAAAAAGATTAGGACCTGTAATTAGGATCTGGAAATAATAGGAACCTAGAAAACTGATTATTGGGAAGAAAAACTTTGTTAGTAGTGGTTGCTTAGAGAAAAAATAAAGAAAAAAGAGTGTTATAATATTCTTATCCAAAAGGGATGTAACCAAAAGAGGAGGGAAAATATTTATTTTTCAATTCCATAATAGGTATATTGAAAAAAAAATAGTTTTTTCAGCAAGGAAGATTGAGAAATAAGTATTTTCAGTCCTGATTTTGGTAGGAGAATTGATATGATGACCATCTGCAATTCATCTCAGCTCTATTTTCTTTGTTTTTTTCTGTAATTATGAGGGAGGAAGAGGCAAAGGCGAATCAGACTGACAGCTTCTAAGAAGTGAGTTTAGAAAAAGCATTTAGTTCTCTGGGGAAGATGTTTGTTTGATCTTTGTGAGACCCTCCTAAGTTTCATTTTTATGAATTAACACTGCATAATTATCCTAAAAATATGTTACAAATGAAAAAATCTGGTTTATGGAATTGTTTGGGATACATTATCCTTTCTGGCAATGTTATGTTCCTAAGTTCTGCAGTTCAGCAATATGCCAGAAGTGAGTCTCTAGTTAGCTGGTAGGGAGATTCACATTTGACATATGCAGCTGAGTTGTCAGTTTGCAGTAAAAGAGCCAGGCAGATCATATTTCCATATATTAATTTACATCTGACATCTCATTTATACCTGGGAAAGGTTATTAGAAGATATTAGAACATCAGTAATACTGGCACAGCAGGATTTTCAAAAAGAGATTATGTTGACTTTCTTCCCACAAAGTTAGAAAATAAATGCACTTAATATTAGAAATCTCTGTGATATATATAAGAAGATACTATACCTGCTATGGCATTCTCTAACCATTGGTTTTATCCCCAGGAAGAAACAAACAAGACCTACTATGTGCTCGCAGTAATGAAACTGCTTCCAGTGAGACTAATCATGTGCTAACTTTGGTAAAATGTCTGTGCATACTCAAATATGAAGTATTCCAACTATGGTTGTTTATACCAGCAGAACTCAGCACTGCAAGCATCTCTGAACATCAACCATTAAGCAATCCTAACATTTAATGTCTTGCTTTTACTGCCCATCAGATTTTTATGGAACATTTTATGTGAACATGTAAAATAAAAAAAAAAAGTAAGTTTTTAATGATACAAAATTATCTCAGCTGTAGCAGTAAATTTGGATGACTTTCAATCTTTTCAGTCTACGTACCTGCTTTTGGATGCTTCTCTCATACCAGGGGGGCTGGGGGTTGTGTGTTTTAACCCCCTCAATAAAACTAAATTTGATCCGTTGGCCATCCTTTCGGTGACCAAATGCCAGGTTTGGAGATGCTCTTCATGGTTTGCTTCAGTCGATTTGAATGACATATTGCTGTTTTACTCCAGCTGCCATTATGGGTCTCCTCTTAGCAAAAAAATAGGAGGTAGGCAAGGGTCTCCATAATTTCATATCCTGTCAAAAGACTATAGAATTTGAGAACAAGTGCAAAATGAATTTCTGTGTGCTATTTTGAGTCTTTTAGATTTATCTCAAGTCTGCATGGGATGATGGAGAGGAAGTCATGAGGCAGGGATGGGGAGGAGATACAGGATTAAATGGTGTTAGTAGGAAATCTCCACTCCCTGAGCTCACCTGGCAGATCTATTCCTTAATAGAATAAAATACATTATGTTGCAATATGATATTTATAAATGCATAAAATTGCCTGGTAGGCACTTGAAAAATTTTCCCTACTCTATCTGCCTTAGTGTTTACTTGCAACAATTCTGATTATTCTGCATTCTGAATATGCAGAGAATTTAAAATACCAGAAACTTTAAGAAAAGACACATATATACCACGCATATATATAGAGAGATTATATATAGTTATATATACATATATATAAAAGGCAGAGGTCTTTTCAGTGTATTTGAGCAGGAATAAACATCACTTATTAACAAAACATAGTGTCAAAGTGAAATGAGTTTTGCCCATTCAAAGTAGAGATCTGTGTTATCAGTGACAACTCCTAGGAATAATACTTGTTTTTATCAAGCAACTATATAAACTTTAAAACAAAGGATAACCACAGTAGACTCTTTTGTTGTTTAAATGTGTAGTAAAGTCAGCATGGTCAACTCCAGATATTCAAAAACATTTGTCAAGCTCCAGAAATCCTTCCCTTAAATAATACATGTTTCTTTTTGTTCATCTTCTAGTTACTGAGTTTTTATCACACCCCTGGATCTTGTTTTTACACAGTTGAGGGCACACTGTTACGTTTTTAACTCAAAGAGTGGGTTTATTATATTCTTTGTCACATAATGTAAAATATAACTATAGTGCTAATGCAAACTGGGCTGTCTTTTATCTGGATGCGCTAAGGTAGTACTGCTTGAAGAAAGCTGTGTGTCTAGTAATTGGAATGTATTGTATAATTAACTTACAGTTCATGCAAAAGTGTCTTGGAGCTGAGGGCTTGATTCAGGAAAGGAAGGGCAAATATGTCTAAAGGGGAAGTAACTAACTTGGACAAATGAATGTCTAAAGCCAGGTTATGCAGAAATCCAGACAACCTGATATATCCTCCACTTATCCATCAGAAAACACTAAAATATGGTGTTTTTATGGAGGAGATAGGGTGGTAAATGCAGTACTGATGGGGGAAGCTAAGAAGTTAAAGATTTTTTAGAGACAAGTTATTTCAGTCTAACACACATCTGCACAGACAGCAGTATTTTTATAGATATAAGAATTTGTACATTGTACTTTTCTGCAGGCAGAAATGGGAGATTTGATATGTCATGAAGCAATATGATGAACCTTTCATTTCAAAGGAAGCAAATATTTATTGATGAAAAAATTAGACTTAAAATCAGGCTAAAGGCCTGAGAAACAGAGTTGCTGTCTCTCAAAATTACATAGACTGCTATGTTTTTGCAGAGTTTCTCCCATCACTTGGAAGACATTAGTCCAGTGTTATTATCTCTACTTTTCTGACAAGATGAGCAAACAATAATTACACTGTTGGGGGGATTTTACAAACATTGGATCAATTTTTCTTTCTATGTTTATATCAAAGTTGCTCCTGTCAACTCTGATAGTCGCTTCTGACTTAACCTGCCTGTATGTGAGAGAATGAGACATAATTTCTGAAGATACCCTCAAAGCACACCACGTCTACAGAAAAAAAGAAGGCATGCTGAATTTCACCCAAGACTTGACATGATTGATCACTTTGATGTGTGTCAACCTGCTTTGAAATACTCTCAGAACTGACAACTCAAAATCCAGTTTAATACTTGCAGTGCTTTAGGTTCCTTATAACTAAACATCCCTGTTGAGTCTAAGGACATGCCCTTAAAAACATTTATTGCTGATTCTAACCTAACATGACATAATATTCACTGTTACTAAATTTAGTTTCATATAAAATGGAAAACCAATCAAGAATAGTAAAAGTTAAAATCACATCATAAAATGAAATATATGGCAATATAAAGTACATAGTTCCTATGTGTACAGAAACTGTAGATGCTCTAACAGTTCTGTTTCAAATATTCTAGTGAAATTTAATTCTAAAAACTTTTTTTCTAACATTATTCTAATACTATGATAAGTTTACACCGGTATTTTAGGTCTGCCTTTACCTTTTTAAATAGCTCTAAAAGTAGCTTTATGGTCCATGTTTATTTTGTCTCACAACATCTGCATCAAGTGTTTTCATTTTGCAAGTTAAAACTGCAAGTTAAACTGCTGCAGTCCCTTTAACAGCCAGGTGAAATTGCTTTAATTTCTAGTTATTATTACAAATAATAAAGGTTTGCAGGACAAATAATGGCTCATTTATACAATCCAAGACCTTTATTTACCACTTGTGCAGGGAGACCACTCTTAGGAGAAGAGAGAAGCTTGCATTCTTGTGGGAAAGGTTATGTATTTTTTAAGTATTCATGATTATTTAAAAACATTAGAAAGTATTATCTGTGAAATTATAATCCAGTTTGCTTTTAAAACCGACTGAGTATATTTTGAGTCCTTTTAGTAAATGTACTTTTGGTTGCGAAAGGCAAAATAAAGTTCTCTGCAGGAAAAAAGGAGTAATTTATGTGCCAATGATTGTGACTTGGACATTCAGATTTCCATCATTTAATATTCTCAGTTCTTTGCCTCTAGTTCATATACAGTATAATGATGAACACAACTGCCAAATCACATGATTTTATCTGAACCAGAATAACTGTGAAAGAGATGCAGACAGTCCTTGTTATCTTCCTGTAAAATGATACATTTTGATAGGAAGCTCAGAAGTCATAATTTTCAGTTCCAGCTTTTCTCCTAATTGCTGTTAATGTTTCCACTCACTCCTTCACATTACACATGGTTCACATTGCTGTCTTTGACAGTGTCTTTCAATGGTTCTTTTTCACAAATGAAATATTGGAGAGCTGCTTCAAGGTCACTTTAAGTAGAACTGGGAATAGACTTCTCAGCTGCTTTGCAGTCTTTCAACAGGATTATGGCAAATAATTTTTATATTGCAAAACATCTGCACTTCAAAGTTAATTTGGTTGGTGAAATAATGTTCATTTTTATATTTTCAGTTAAGAAAAGCTATTACTCTGAAAACAGCTTTATATTCATCTGAATGTGTGTACTCAGAGCCCATTATGGGATATTTTGCCCATTTCTCGTAAGCAGGACATCTGCTGAAGAAAACTACAAAAATCTCAGGATTTGAGTCAGTAAGATGATCTTTCGGACAATAGATTTCATTCTTAAACATGTAACTTAAGCACTGAAAAGACGTGGGATGTCTCCAGACATTTCTAGTTATCCATAAAGGGATTCCCTTACGGGTCCACAATTTGAATCCTGCCAAGGTCATCAGGTTTTAAATACTGTTTTCTTATGCGTATTTTGACTTTCTAGAAATTACTTGTTTCCCTGTAGATATTTGGACTTTCTAGATTACTTTTTGGTAAATTTGAGCTCCACTTCACTGTGGAACAGTGTGAAGCACAGCTCAAATGTTCAGAGGCCATATTGTGTTACAAAACAGTTTCACCTTTCACGAGGGCACTTCACCACTGCAGATAGGAAACTGCAAAACAGAGAGGAGTAAAATAAACACCCTGCAGTGGCATGTATGGCCTGTCCTGGATTAAAATTGGCAGAATACAGGGAGAGGGGTGGGCTGAAACATGTGATGTACAAGGAGAGGCCAAGAGCTGGGTTTATTCAATGTTGTGCAGAAGAGAATGGGAGGATCTTCTTGCTGTCTACAACTACCTAATAGAGGTAGATTCTAGATTCTCTAGAGGTAGATCTGACTCTTCCTTAAGGCACATGATGATAGGATGAGAAGTGACTTTGAGGGAAAATCCGGTGGGTATTAGGAAAGATAATTTACAGTTACATGATCAAACACTGGAGTCTGTCAGCAAAAGATGTGGAATCTCCATCTTTGGAGATGATCAAACCTTGACTGGACAAGACACCGAGCAACTTGACCTTACTTTGAGTTTGGCTTTAACTTTCAAGTCAGTCTTGCTTTGGCCAGTGGGTTGAGCCAGAGGTCCATGCCAACCTAATTTTGCTTTGATTCTGTCCCCCAGAGTTGTCTGAGCTGGCACAGCATAGCTGGACAACAGCCAAAAAGGCACTGCTGTCATGCAGCACATCCCTGCCTTTGCTGGCCTTTGGACCACTGTCTCATGCATGCCTTGGTCTCCCAAGAATTTTTTTGTTACATGTATCTTGGAAGAGCATGTGTCACTTAAGCCACAGCTTCCTTCTGCTGCTCCTGGACCACTCTCTGCACTGTGTTTCAGTGATTTTTTGGTGACACTTGTGCAATGGGACTAAATATGGAGAATTAGTGCCTTTGAATTCATCATAGGAACTTTGATCTTTCTGTTTGAAAGTACTTCAGTAGTTTCTTAAAAAAATGACTTGACAAAAATACCCCAATCTAGAAATGAGCAGGTACTTAGGCTCTTCTAAAAGGCACATGTTAATAAAAAAGGATGTAAAACTGTGGGCCTTTGTGTTAATATGCATTAGGGTACTGCAGAGCTGTTATCAGAGTAATGTGTTACAGATATATTAACTCAGAATGTTCATGAGGAATTCCTCACTGTGTTCACACGTGACATGGCAACATGCTGATGATAGGACTGGGAAATATTTTTTAAAAGTTAGAGAAAATTGAATATGCTTGCAGAGCAGCAGCTACTCAGCCATTTACCACTGTTCTCAAACAATTAATTGCATTTAGAAGCAGGATTCCAAATTCTGCATTGCCCCATACTGAGTACAAACAGTTACAGAATTTTGCCCATGACCTTTAGGAAACATAAAACACTTTTATAAGTATTTTTTTCTGTAAGCAGTTCGATGAAGTTCTGAATTCTTTTTTTGTCGACAGATATTCTATGTCAACAGATTTTACAACAAATGTTCGGTTCTCCAAGTCGTTTTCCACACAGTAGTCTTACCTTCAGTGTGTGCTTTGTGTTTGCTGGAGAAAAGAGAGATAAGGATGGGACAGCTCACTTGAAAGCCTCCATCTGTACTTCTTTCAGTCTTTAGAATAGAGAACAGAAAGGTTGCACTTCAAAGGCTTGATGAATTTGAGAATTATTATTCAGCCACAGCACAGAATTGTGTCTATAAGGTGTTCCCAGATGTGCTGTTACAGTTAGTGTGACTGGCTGCAGAAGGTACATGAAGACGTTAAGATCAGCAGCCCTCCGTTCTCCCTGAGCATGCCTGTCAGCAAAGGGTGTTTTAAGGCTCTGCCCCGGAATGCAGGATCTGTGTGCTTGGCACATCACGTGGCAACTCTGCTTGCTAAGGCAATGCAGCCTTTGATTTCCACTCCAAATACCTTGCTGTGTAAAAGGGGGAGGTTTGGATGTGAGCTTCAGAGACAGATGCAGATGAAATACATACAAAATTGCACTGATTGCACCCTTTAATGATTTACAGCAATGACAAGATGGAATTTTATTCATTTTAATCCACTGATTAATGATTTTTTGAGGTTGTAAAGTGTTTATGCAAGTTCTTTATGATGTGTGTAGAAAGGAGCATCTTATACTTTGTAGTAAGAAAGTAAACTTTTCCAAATGCCATGAAACGTACACAAGTGTAAAAGAGTTGTGTCCCGTGTGCTCCATAGCACAATATGTTTAAGGTAATTTATCTAGGGATAGTATCATTGGCTTGATGTCTTTCATAGATTTAATTGGTTTCATATAAGAAGAGATAGGAACTGGAAATGTACAGTATAGTCCTCCATCCTTTCTATGAAAGCACATAATTTTAAAGGGAAGTTTGTGGGAGTTTTGTATTAATTTTCCGCTGACTTCATTCTCCAGATTTAATTTTATATTAATTATATTTTGTTGGTGAAATAATCAGGAGTTGAGGAAACTGTTTTATTGGGCAGCAGGCCACCAGTCACAACAGGAAAATCAGGAAAGTAGGAACTGAATTATTAAAACAACTCCAGTATGTTTGTACTATTCTTTGTATGGAAGGGGAATTTTCTAATGATGACCTGATTCTGGCAGCATACCAGCTCTACACCACTTTTTTATGAGTGGAGCACAAAATCAAACAAAGCAAAACCCAAAGGTACAGAACCTTTATTTTTTCTCATTTAAAAAAAATGGAGACTGTTTTCTGCCTCATGTATCATCCAACACAGGCAGGATTCAGCAGCCTAAGCCTAGACAACTGCTGCCATTTTGAAAGCTGCAGGTATCCTGCCTTTGCTCCAGTAGGACACAGTTCAGCTTCCAGTCCTCATTCATATCCCATGCAAATGTCTCAAAATCGTAGATGTTTAGGTATATAAAATGGTACAAGCTGCTTAGGTTTCAGTACCTGAACTCTGCTTGCTATTACAGTTTGGAAGGCTGTTATTACAGCTTGGAAGGTCTTGCTAATGCACCATATTGGATTTTCATTCCAGGCATTTTGCTTGAATTCAGGCAAATTCATCCCCATATTTTGGGGGCTTTGTTAGGTTTCTGTAAATGGACATAAAATATTTCCGTGCTCCTTTTTTTCACCTGCCTTGACTAGTTCAACTGGAAGATTCTTGTGATGAGATCTCAGGCCAGCACTTCTCACTATTTATCTCTAATTACAAATGGGAGTCTCCTGTACTAAAGTAATACATTACTAATAATAGTGAATTAGTAGAAAACAGGTTAAGAGTTTAGGAAGGGAGGTGTTTGCTATGATATTCGTAATTGAGGCTCTTGGGATTTAAGCTACTCTAAACCATGTGTGAAATTACATTGTATGAAGGAGTCATATGTGATAATGGATAGTTATGCTGTTAAGAAACTATATTGGATAATTTCATAACGGAAATGGTTTTGTGTTATTTGGTACTGTACAAGCACTCCTGTATATAAATTAATTCATCCTGAAGTTTCTGGTAAAGGGAATTTTTAATTGGATAAAGAGGATGCTGAGTGGTCTTAGTGGTATTGGACATTTTGACCGTAGTGTCTTCACTGAAAGCACTTTATGTAATTTTGTGATTTCCTTCTAATGGGGATGGTAGCCTTAGGGGGAAAAATAAAAACAGAAATGCTCTGCTTATTTTGCTAATATTTAATTGTCTATGGGTTTCACTGTGATTGTCAGATTAGAGGAGCTGTGCAAAAAAGAACACTCTCTGTGTCAGCTCAGCAGTGACACTTCCATTTTGGAAAAGGATAAAAAAAGGACATGTATTTTTATCAGCCTTGCAAAGTTGTCAAGACAGCTTACCAGACCATGTGCAAAAACTTTTTGCCTGCATTCTACTATGATGATTGAAGAAAATGTTGTTTTTCTGTCAGTATCTCAGCCTACTTCTTTGTAAAATGAGCCTTAGAAATTGTCACTTAGCTTATAGGTGTTTTGAGGAAATACTCATGTACAGGAGTAAACCATGTTAACATTCTCAGATGAAAAATGCTATATTTATCTTCTTAATTATTGTCAGTGCTCTAAACCAGCAAGATCTTGTATTTGAGCTGTGACCTTGAGGTTAAAACATAGTAATTAGCAGTCTGAAAAAAATGCTAATTAATCCAGCCAACCATTAAATTGTTTAGATTACATCTGATTGATGGTATTTCATTAGGATAAAATGTAAACTCAAAATTTGTTAGTGCCCAAAATGCAATTTAAATTGAGCAGTCACTTCTAGATCGTGTTTCAGATTTCCAAATTTTTTTTTGCTAATTTGTGATATCCTTTGGAAATTGTATAAGGTATTGAATTGTATAATATATTGTATAAGAATTGAATAAGATAGTTTATTAAAATCCAAATTCAGGAGAATACCCGGATACCACCTTAACCTGCATATTTGCAAATAGGCACTTGCTTATTACATTTACTAAATAGTTTTGAATCCTTATCTGGAATTGAGTGACAATACATTAAAATGATGGGTCTAGGAGCTTGTGAGCACCCTGTGTTGGGGAATACAAATGCAGCGTTCTCCTCTGAAGGTTCCTTGCTAGGACCTGGTATTGGGGATGTCCTCAGAGATACAAGAGCTGTCCAGGCTGCACTGTGGTGGATGGTCCTAGACATAACTGCGGTTTGGGCATCTCCCCAACACAGTCTAAAGAATGGATTTGGGAGAGATCCCTCAGCACTCACCAGACACTCACTCTTCCTTTTCCCAAGGACCATCACAACTTTGGTTTTTAAATTATAGAAATGACCTGTCTTCTCTCATTCTTCTTGGGTTTTAAAAAAAAAATCCCTTCAAAAACTGCAAAGGGCATCTAATTGTGAGTCCCTTATGTAGCAGTTGTGTCATTTACTAAATGAGCTGTATTCTAGAAATAGGTAAGTGGTGCATTTTGCAGTCACTGAAGATTGTCATATTATTTTAAAATAGCTGGAGGAAGTGGTTCATTATTTGGACTGTGACAGATTGCTAAGAAGCCTTTTTGTTGGGGGATGTGAGCAGGAAACTGTCTCGTTAAACCTCCAGGAGCAAGGCCCATCGTTTCGGCCCTTCCCGCTGCAGCTATCTTCGGTTAGAAAGCCTGGGTCACATGAGACAGATGGGCTCTTTCCAGACGCTTCCCTCCTGGTAGACGTTTTTCTGGTCAAGGCAGTCCCTGTCTTACAGACAGCAGAAGTTAGGACACAGCCCTCGAGCTGTCAGCTCTGTGCCAGAGTTGTGTCCAGGACTGCGTGGAGGTTGTTGTTAGTGGACAATATGGATGAAGACCCCTCAGCTAAGCAGGACTCGCTACAGTCTCTCTCAAGCAGAATCTGCGGTGCAAACACTGAAGTTGCAGCTGCTGTGCCCTGACCTAGCGAGAAGCGTCTGCCTCTCCGCAGAGCTGACAGACAAACTTTGATAATTAAGGGGTGAAAACAACAAATCCCCAGACATGGCCATTAGCAGCTTTTATAGTGTCAAGTCAGTCGTGTGATGCCAATGTGACAAACTGCAAAAATGTCTTTAGCCCATAGGACTGTACGCGGGTGTGCTGGAATGAAGGTTAGTGTATGAGTGGTAGAATGTGATGTTAGAATTATTTCACCTTCATCAGGTGCCATAGGTATCCTCAGATATTTGTTTTCTGTTCCTGCATTGTCTAGATTGCCATAAACTAGCAATATTTCAGTAATGCAGCACCCGCAGATAGAGTTTTCATCTTTCTGGGGCAAGCTTATTTGCATTTTTAATTCAGAGGACTCTCATTATTCTTACTCCAAAGACTGAAAAATGGTGAAACAAGATAAACAAAGAAGACCTTGAGCCCTATTGCAGTAAATGTTATTTTTACTGTTATTTCAAAATGGATTTAATTGAACGGATGAAATTCTGCTCCAGAAGCCCAGCCATGCAGCTAAGAGAAAGTGGAGTGATCCTGTATTTGATCATCATCTTTTTTTTTTTTTTCCGGCTAAAACTTGTCAGAAGTGTAATTTTGTTATGACAGTAGCTTTTTAAAATTAAATATCTGCAGCTTGCTCTATCTGCCTAGGCGAGAACAGCATATTGGAAACTTGCAAATGAAATGAGATAGCATCGTTCAGGAGCGGGAGACAAGCTTGGCAGCAGCGTATGAATGGAATGCTGATGTTGTACTTGGTGTCCTGAGCAGGAAGTAGGAAACCCGGATTTGGGGGAGTCCAGTGAACCCTCACAAAAGTCTTTGCCTGTAATTATACAAATGGTGAATAGTCTGGGAGTTCTCACCAGCTTGAGGGCTTTTTAGCACACTCCCCAAAAAATTCTGTGGCTCTTCAAGGACAGTTCTTCCATTTTTAAGGCAGTTGAGTAGATAGCTAGATTTCTAAGTAGACAGCAGAACAGAACTTCTTAGTAGTTTGGTAATGTTATTAGTTCTGATAGTGATCTATTGCATAAAATACTGTGGACGGGTCTGCTACCTTTGGTCTTTCTTTTCTTTATTCTCTTCTGATTGTGATTTTACATTCTTGTTATATGTAGCAGTATTATTATGTAGCTGTATTACACTGATTACAGCTCTACAGCAGTTTATAAATTACATTCTGTCATTCTTTTTGAAGTCTATTTTTGAAAAAATAAAATGTGGAAAATTCTTGTCTGTTTGGCTTTTCCATAGTTATTATTGAAATTGAATTAATTGAAATTAATTATTGTAAAATAATGCAAAATAGTGCAAAGTGTCATTTGGTTTAAAGAAAATAAACAAACTAGCATAAGGGCTTCACCATTCATGTTCCTTACTGTCCTTTATCTTTTTATAAAATGATGTATTTCAAATTCCAGGTCTATCAACTTACTAGGATCTAGAATTCATCCTGTACTCTTTGCTTCTTGTCTTTCACTGTTTTCTTCAAATGTGTATGTTTGGTGATATCTGTTGAAGCCAGTTTGATTAGACCTTCCATTCATTTTCTCCTAAATTATACAGAGAGCGAAAGACAAGCAGAAATAGTTTTAAAAATCAGTTTCTTTAAACGCTGTAGAGGCAAAGTATTTGCTATGTATTATTTTCATTGCTTGTGCCACTGACCAAGAATGGCCAGTCTGCAAAGCGTTATGGCTATAGTCTTCACTCAGCTCACTGTGGGTTTTTATAGAGCTAGGCTTATATCGCTTTAGGTAGGAATATATTGGATATTCAGTGAGGGTGCTGTCTGGTTCTCTGGTGCTTGAGATAATTATCGGTTTTATATAAATCAGTCTTAACGAAG
>NW_010578233.1:0-31691 GCF_000705375.1 Tinamus guttatus
AAAAAAAAAAAAGGAACATTTTCCTTTCCTTGAAAATCCATTCACATGTATCATGTAGATTTGTATGGCATTCTATGCACCATCAATGTCACGAACACTACATATGGGCATAGACACACTATAGATAATATTACCTGTCTTACCATTCAAGCTCCTCATGCACAGAAGGCACAGAATTTCACTAGGAATTTTGTGGATTTGCAGAGAAAAGGCCAATGGCGCAGCAGCAGCTCCTCAGATTATATCCTTACTTAGTCACTGCAGTTATCACTAAAGAGGACAAACCTGATTTTCACTTTCCCCTTTGCCACACAGCGATCAGAAAGCAAAGGCAGTGCCGGCTTGTGAAACACCCTCAGCAGGCTGTTCTGAATGGGCAGTTATTCTAACCATACTCTGCAGCATGTTTTAATGCTATACAGACATTACTTAGTCCACAGAGAGCAGCTTACTTACGTCTGGGGCTCCTTTTCATTTTGTTGTTTTGGCTGTGGTTGAAGAACGTTATTTACCAGCTCAGTAATCCCACTAAAGGGAAACCACCTGTTTAAATAAGCAAATAATGTGACTGAATAACCAAAGAAAACCACACTAGATTAATGTTTTCTTATCTAGTAATAAAAGAAAATAAAAACAGGCGGAAAAGCTAGAGCCAATGGGGATGGGAGCTGCAAACTACATCAGCCGCTAAGGATGTAAGGGAAAAAAAGTCTCACAATTAACCAGACCACAAGCAGGCAGCAAGAACCTACATCCAGCTAACACGTGGATGAAGTAAGAAGCTGCAGGCAGCTCTCTTACAAGCCAGTCAGGAAGCAGATGGCAAACTAACTGCAGCCTACCCGGTATTAGGGCAAGCTAATACCAGCCACGGTGCACAAAGCAGAAATGGCAAAGGTAGAGAGGTCAAGCCTAGTGCACTTGTAAGGCACGTTACTTACTGTGTCAGCTGTGGTTTTTGTTCTTCTTTCACCCTAAAAAGATAAGTTTGCACAACTGAGTGCAACATGCTGTAAAACAACTACCCTGATGTTCTACCATCTGCAACAGATGGGCAAGAAAAGATCTCACTTTGAGTCAAAAGGTATTGCTTTAATATCCGTTAAATATTTATGCTGTTGTATAAGGTGTCTCCTGTGCTCGCTGCCGTTAATTAAAAACGAGGGAATGCAAAGTATCTAAAATTTTTAGTCTGAACGTGGAAATACTGACATACTGCCACTGGTTTCCCACTCCACGGACTATTATGACAGAACATTTTGGCAATACATATAACTACAAATGCAAGGGAGGTGCCTTAAGCTAACTATAATCTGCTTTTTCTATTCTTATTTACATAAACATAAAAACATTAAGACATAAAATCCTAAACTGATAGATTAAATAGAAATTTGCACTGTGTTTATTCAACCACGATGATGGCAGGCAAATTAGCTCTGAAAACTTAGGAAGCTTTTTAAGTAAAATTTCCTAGGACTTGCTAAATGAAATAGTTAGATGGTGCATACAACAAGTCAGGTAGTTTTGGGGAATATACTTGTCTATCTCCTTTAGGGGAACAACCAGTCTGAAATACATTCTTCAATTTGAGTGTGCAAGCCTAAACGCTCTCCACACCACTCAAGAACGAAGACATATACTCACACAAGTGTTTACATTCTATGATTGTAGATCTCCTTCTCAAATATCAAGTTATTTTATAGCATATGTTCAATAAAAACAAATAGGCTTCCACCTTGGATGTTCAGAATTTCCCTCTGGAGAAAGCTCCCTCGTGGGATTGCCAGCTCCGAATTTAATCCTAATGCTGCTCCCTAAACCAGCTCCACATCTCCTGCTCCATATCCTATCAAAGCAAATGCTACTGTAGGAGGGTCAGGAGACCAGATAAGAACTAAACAATAAAAGGGGAGGCTAAGGTACACTTAAAACCTTTCAAAATCTGCTACAGAAAGGGTAAACTGTGCATGCAGTGCACAGTAAAAAGTGCTCCTGGCATGGCTTGCCTCTCGAGCCCACAGAAATATGTTTCTGGTGCAATAATCTCACAAATACACTCGCAAATGAAGAGACAGAAAGAAATAAGTTCTTCAAGGAGATTCAATTCAACTCTGCCACACATCTCAATCGTAATGTTATGTTTCATGAGGCGATCGATCACACACTGGTTTTTTCCACGCAGCAGAGTCACGCGTGGAGGGAGAACTGAAGCACACACACACCCCTTCCACGTTGGGCAGCCTCTAAACCCGCGGAGTCTAGAGCCTGAACGCTCTGTATGGTCAAACATGGGACGAAAACACTTCCAGAGGATGACTCAGAGCTCCTAAGCTGCAGGACTAGAGCTAGGTAATGTGAGTATCACCTCCCTGGCCACTGAACAAAAAAACAGGACTGTGATTACTCAGTGGTTTCCTCTCCTCCTTTCACTACATGCTCCAAAATGTACTTACTGGACATTTTAAAATTTTCCATTTCCTTGTGATCTTTTTTCTATTAAACTAAGCAAAAAACATTTGAGCGCTTCACACAATAATCAGAATACAATAACGTCTTCCCTTTGGACAGTGAACATGGTCTTTTCTTTTTCAGATGCAGAATTGAAACCAAAATAGAATAAGATCAAAACTGGCAATAGCACATGCTAATTCTGAGCTCCATTTGAAATCTTCAGGATTTTTTTTTTCCTCAAGAGGATTCAGCATCTTTACATAATTGTGTATGTTCAGTGACCTCAGTGATTTGCAGCTGCAAATCATTGGTGTTTCTGAAAACCTGACAATGGGATTTTTAGTTTAGCACCCATTAAATAAGATTCTTTACCCATTACCAAACATCTTGAAAATCTGCAGTTTAAATTATCTTCCCAGGCTTTTATAGGAACTCTGTTTTCTAAGTCAAGATATAATTTGATTCCACTATTTAAAATACATCTACTGTGAAAATCCTCCTATAGTTTTGCAACTCATCCATTACACACTTTCCAACACTGCAGTTATGGGAGGGCAACGTTTTCCTTTACTGCATTAACTGAGATGCATTTCTGGAGTACCACACACATCCTTTGGTCCACAGAACAGGCAAGGAGCTTCCTTGACATTGCAACAACAGTGGAAGGAAAGCTGTAGTTTGCAAGGGAAGAAAACCAGATTTTGCCACACGAGAATGAACGATTACCAGCCCTGTGGACTGACACGGCCGGGACCTTCGGGGTGCAGCACCCACATGGCTTCCATCAGGGCTCTGCTTAATGCTGCTACCCTCCTTCCAAGAGAGTCTTCAACGAGATGAAACTAGGAATACAAAGTGTAATACCTGATAGCAGCATCAGTAGTAGTATTAGTAATAAATGATGCATTAAATGAAATATACACAATGTTACAGCTTTTTCTAGATAAGAGAGAAATAAGGAAATTCAATGTATACAATGGTACTTCTTTTGGCTAAAAATGCCTTCTGGTTTATTATTTATGAGGAAAGACTTAGCTTTTTCTAGATAAGAGAGAACTAAAGAAATTCAGGAGTTTTAAATCCTATCTCCATACTATACATACAATGGTACTTCTTTTGGCTAAAAATGCCTTCTGGTTTATTATTTATGAGGAAAGACTATGTGAGCTGGGCCTGTTTAGTGTGGAGAAGAGAAGGCTGAGGGGGTACTCGATCAACATGTTCAGGTACCTGAGGGGTGACTGTAGGGAGGATGAGGTCAGGCTCTTCTCCATGGTGGCTGGTGACAGGACAAGAGGTAATGGGCGTAAGTGGAAACCCAGGCAGCTCCATCTCCATACGAGGAAGAACTTCTTTCCTGTGAGGGTGCCAGAGCCCTGGCACAGGCTGCCCAGAGAGGCTGTGGAGGCTCCTGCTCTGGAGATCTTCAAACCCGCCTGGATGGACCCTGAGCCCCTGCTCTGGGTGTCCCTGCTGGAGCTGGTTGGACTGGATGATCTCTAGAGGTCCCATCCCACCCTAAGCATTCTGTGATGTTTTCTTCCTTCTACCTCCCCTGCCTCCAAGAATCAGCAGTTAGTAATTCCTTACAAGAATTGGTTTGACACTTAAAAAAAGATAAAAATACGTTTACTCAACAGACAACTGGGAAATCCCAAGCTGTTTGGCTACATACTGCTGCTTGCAGCCTACCTACCTTCATTTTATCTTTTCACATCTTTTCAATCTTCGGCTCTGGAAACTCAGTCAAAAACACCGCCAGTCACCGTTAGCCACCAGAACCCACCTCCAATCACCACCAATTCACTAAGGCCACTACTGGCATCCGATACGGGGCCTCATCAGCAATGACAGTGCATTCCAGCAGGACACCACCACGAAATCTGTCATTCCCTTGTTGTAGTTTTCATGATTGCTGTCACAATGGGATTTCACTCAACACTTTCTGCAAGCACCAAATCCATCCCAAAACATTAAAAGAGTTTAGAGACTTTACCAGTCCACAATATTTTTTGTGAAGATCCTAATTCTATACACCGTATCATTTCCTTCGCTTGAAAACAGGAAAGATTTTTTCTGCTTATCAACAATAAAGAATTTTTGCACTTTCCACTGTGTAGCCTGGAGCCTCTGCCCTTGGGAATGCCCCGAGTGCCTTCACTCTTGGCTGTCTCTGCAGGGCCACGCGGCGCCACTCGCCCTTCATCTTCTCCAGGAGCTCCTGTCACAAAGATGGATCTCAAGTTTTAAGTGAACATTGTTTGATATTACCCTTTCTCTGTACTAATAAATTCCTCAAAGACAGTGGCTAGTCACACTGGCAAGGAAAATTAATAGGATGAAGAGGGGAAGAAATAAAAATCAGGAAAAAAATAGTGAAGAAAGTAAAAATACTAACACACTCGCAAAAAGATTTCTCTTTAAGCTCTTAATCATTTTCTGTTCTTCAATCTGCTACCATTAGTAGTTGTGCTAGTAAATGCTCTTGTCTAAAGTCTACTATGCCAAAAACACGTCCTCCTCCCCAAAAGGTCTGCTGCTCAGGACACTGACAATTACTCTACCTTCAGACCTCCTCGCTGCTTGTCCATGCACAGGAACATATTCACAGAAACAGGCAGGTGGAATTCAGATGCCTACATCCATAGAAGTGACCCATAAGCTGACACTCAAGCTACCAGGTACCTTATGTGTAAGAGTAACTTTGCTGCAGCCAAGTTTGAGGGCGTGCAGGTTTCCGAGCACTGCTGGAACTGCAGCCATCCTTCACAGCAATAAACATCTCAGTAAGTACCTCAAACCCGATGGGGGCTCAAGATGCATGAATTTGGCTTCCATGTACCCAAAAGCACAACAAGCTCTAACCCACACCCTTAGGTCTGAGGGTACCTAATGGCCTCTGGAAATGCTGGTGCCAGCACAGACCGTGCTGCATCCCAGGCCGTTTCCATGCAGAAACGCCCAAGGGCAGGAGCTACAGCCCTTTGCTCAGGAGGGGACAACAGTCTCCTCTGGACCCTCTTTGGCTCACGGGGATCAAAACCAGACCTTGGCCTTGGTATCTTCTAACCATCACACCAGGCCCTTGGCTGGAAGGTTTTTTTCTAGTCCTTCTGTTGATACTGAGAGGTTTGGAAATGAAGATCAAACTTTTGTTTGGGATTCTGATTTCCATCATGCATGAATGAAAATAGTCAAATATTTATTCATTATTACAACTAATGCTTCCATTAATGCTGTCAATATCACTTTAATGAAGTTGTTCCTGCTCCTTTTACCATAGCCATTTTTATGAAATAAATTGCCTATGAAGTCCAGAGAGTGGAACAGCTTGAATCTGAATTATGTAATTTGGGGAACATAATGCCCCAAACACCAAGTGAAATATATATGTAGTAAACTTAATGAGGAGGATGAGATTAAACATTAATATGCAAACTATCTGCTTTTCTTCAGGCAAAGGACGTGCAGCAGGAACACTGAGGGCTAGTGTGAGGCCTATAAAAAGAATCTTCCTCTTTTGCCTTCTCTACAGATGCAGAACTGACACTGACCTCAACTGAGTTCACAAAAAAAGCAGAATATTTGAGAGGCAATTCAAATACTGCCAATCCCAGCAAATAATTTTGTCTCCAATACAGATTTTTAGTTAGGCACATAAAAAAGAGCATCTACAGAGCTGCTATCCTTCAAATTATCACAAGTGCATGACTTCCACCTACTTGACACACACACACGTTACTACAAAGTGAATTAACCTGAGTGTTGTCCTCAGGATTTGCATTTGTTCTTCTTTGCATTCCAGATGCCCCTAGTAAAAAGGATTATGCAGAAGCCAGGTTTGTAAGTTCAGAAAAAGGTACCTCTCAGTTTGTGAGGGTTGTGATTCTTGCTATAAAAGAGATAAATCTTATAAAAGGTCTATTGCTAACAGATGTCTATCGTGAAGATATTTTTAAAACCATACTCTACAGTCCGATGCTCCTATGACTTGACCAAAGAAGTCTCTAAATCACCTGAAAGTCAGGCAGATACCACATGCTTTAGTGCACGCTGTTTTAAACATGGGCAATTCAAAGTAGATCTTAAACAGATCAAAACAGAATGAAACAGATCTCAAGCAGATCAAAAAGACCAACTCAAGCTATCCCAACACCACACAGTGCGTAGGCAGACAACATACACGAGATAAAAGGTGTGTTCATGTTTGTGCTAATATGCACAGCTTATGAAGCATCTGTAAAATTCTGCAAAAACTAGCAAAGAAGATGAAATTACCCTGGCCATTGAAAATAAAAAACTTAGTATTAAACAATCTGTCACTTTTGTATCTTACATCACCATCAACCTTCCAAAAGCTCTGGTTATACGTAACGGGTAGGAGCAGAGATCCCTGCTGGCTCCCTCTATGAAGCTTTTCACAGATTGAAGATGCAGTTCGTGAGGCACTACCATGCAATAAGGAATAGCATTACCCAACATCAGCTGGGCTGGGACTGCATGGAGAGAGGTAAGGAAAGAAAGAAGAGACGGATTTCAAAATCTTCGGCACTTTAAAGATTCCTCGTTATTTAACAGTCTTGCTAAGGAATTTATATATTCCCATTGTTACAGGACATGACCACCACATTTTAAAACAAACATTTACCAGTATTCCTGTAATGTAGAAAAATCTCAGCCCCAACATAGTTCAGAAAGTGGCAGGGAGATTGAAATAGGATTTCAATAGGTGATGGCGCCATTCTCCTCCTCTCCCCTACAACTCCTCTCTCACTGTCACCCAAAGGGGCAACCGTAACTGTGAGTAACTGCACTGAGGTACCCAGGCGATGCCAGGTCCCTCGCACTAGAGCCAGGGCTGCAGAAAAGGGAGACGGTCTGGTCCACCTCCATTCAGAGGTCTCCATCACCTTGGCCTAGAGCACAAGGTCCATCAACCCATTTTCCCAGCTTTCCTGCTCTGGACTTTTCTTTGTGTGTATGTGCGTATCTCCAGAAGAGCATTCCAAAAATATAAAGATATTCCCTCCAACTGAAAAACTAAGAAAAAGGATTATTAGAAGTGACTCTCTGCTCACAAGTCTGAAGCCAAGATGCATGATCTATAAAACTCACCATGTATCTGCTGCAGACAAAACAAAAAGCAATTTTTTGCAACAATTAATACATTCTGCAGACCAGTTTATTTATCTATTTACCTTTAAAAAGTAAACTAACTCACCATGTATCTGCTCCTGACAAAAGAAAAAGCAATTTTTTGCAACGATTAATACATTCTGCAGACCAGTTTTTTTTTATCTATTTACCTTTAAAAAGTAAACTTCTGA
The DNA here is from genome assembly GCF_000705375.1 of Tinamus guttatus. The sequence goes on from NW_010578233.1 coordinate 7,779, forward strand.
AAAGTAGTTTTACCATCCTTATTCCATAATAATACTAGATTTACTCTAAGTTAGTACAGCATAGTCAAAAATGTGCAAAATCGCTCATGAAAAATCAGCCTTGGAAGAGAAGACTTCTACAGACGAGGTAAGTTAAACTACGTAACTGTGTTTAACGCCAAGAATAGAGGGTTAAGGAGATTAAATGTAACTGCCATGTTAATTAGATAGCTGGTAAATATTTACATCTCCCTTGGTTATCCCACTGATGCTAAAAGCACATTCACCTTAGAACATCCAGTTTAATTATTTTTAAATAAAATAAAGGTCGTTACAAAATTCTCGTGGACATTTTATAAATTCAGTGGGCATAGATAGTTGATCACAGATCTTTTTTTGGACAATCTTATCATGTCTTCCTAAGGAACAAATTGTTTGGAAGTGATTTTCTTAGGTGATTTTGACTGGTTTGTAACAAAAGTGTTAACAAATTCTGGAAAACAGTTGCTGAGATCAGGAGCAGAGGGGTAGCTGATCAGCTGATCCTAGTAAAAAAGCAAGTGGACTTAGGCTAAAAACAGTACCTGTAACTCAGAATAACCTGAGAACCCTTCCAAACCCGAACTGAAGTGGCTGCAGTTATTAAAGATAACAGAAAATGCAAGAAGGCACCATACAGAATTTAAGAATGATCAAAGACCTATAGAAGTTATATATATATATATGTGTGTGTGTGTGTGTGTGTGTGTATATATACATATATATGTATGCCTGGAACATCTGCCCTACGAGGAGAGGCTGAGGGAGCTGGGCCTGTTCAGCCTGGAGAAGAGAAGGCTGAGAGGGGACCTGGGCAGTGTCTAGAAGTACCTCAAGGGAGGCAGTGAGGAGGATGGTGCTGGCCTCTTTTCATCTCTAGAGGTCCCTCCCAACCTTAAGCATTGTATGATTCTATGATTAAGACTATACTTTGATATTTAGATGACAAATAGTAAACGCATGATTTTTATCACACGTCTTTCAGACAGTAGTTTCCATACAAAAACATTTCCAGGTGGAATTCTGAGACTAATATTTTTAGAAAATACATACTAAAATGTACTTCATTACAAATAGCCCTATATTTTGTGTTCTAAGACTGAAGATGGTGACACTAAGCTTTGATTAGATCAGAATCAACCGAATAAATGAGACCCTGCTTATATAAGGATGTAAGTTCTTCAGGCCAACACTGTTTCTTACTCTTTCCTTCTGCAGCGCGAGGCAGAGACACTGTTCTACAAATGAGTTTGTACTGCACTGTGTACTGTAAGCAGTGCAAGCCACATGATTTCCTTATTTCCTAAGTACTGCAAGTTATAATCAGAAAAATATATGGTTGTTGGTGGAAAAATCCTTAGGGATATGGTTATTCTGGCACCTCACTAGTTCGGCCACTAAGACACAACGGAATAAATTGTTCCAAGACAGGAGTTAGAGACCTCTGGAAGGGTCTCAATACTATCAGAAAATTCCTACTGCTTCACACTTCTGTCTCAGTTGCTTATGCTCTCAGTTCTTACAGCTTCCAGTGCAGTGAGATATTTTCCTTTGCATTGTGTTTTGGTATTAAAATCATGAAAACAGTGCTAAAATCACAGATGAACACACGAGAAAACGACTGTGGTACAAGCACAATGCCAAGTACCACCCTGAACGGCAGCCCCTGCGCCACGTGCAATATCCATCATTAGTTTATGGATCAATGCGTTCCCTTGAAGGGTATCCAAAATTGGAAGCAGGAGGCATCAACGAGGCAGGGGATATTAAAAGGTCACTGTTAAAAATCTAGTATTTGTCCAAAGCTACCACATTGCTCAAAAGGAGCTCCTGCAGTTTTGCCTATATTTAGCAAACAAAAGAGTATTTTGGTTATCACCGAGTAAGTGAGAATTTGTAACTGTCAGCATTATATTCGGCTGCCATGTGGAATACGCCAGCTGCTTCCCACTTGGGCATCTTGTGTCTGCTGAGGAAATGAGGCATGTGAAAAAACCAGAAACAAACAAAAAAAATCAAAACAATAATTAAGAAAATTTGTATCAGTGAAAGCTGTCCAAGAGAAGCAGTTAAAATTCACAGAACACAGTAGTCTAATGTGTGTTAGAAGCTAAAAACAGCCAAGATTTATAACACCCCTGAACACAATTCATCTTCCAATCCTAAAGCTTCAGAATTTATTTTTGTGTGTTCTTTCACTGCTAAGTTCAACTAGGAACTTCAACCACTCTAAACTTCTCTGGGTAAATTCAGCACTACCCAATTCTCACTCCATGGATAACAGTGCAAGTTCAGCAGCAGCTGATTTTCAAAACATAAAACCAAAAGTTAGGCTGTGTTAGAAATCCAGTCACAGCAAAATGAAGACCCAATTAATGTATATGAAAGTTGAAATCAAGGGCAGCTCTTAAAGCGAGCAGAAAAGCTTTACAAAGCCCTTCAGTCTCCATAAATATTATTTTAATAGTGTATATATATTCACTACTTGCACATTTAAAGAGCAGCTACATAATGTCATTTTCCTAGAATGATTCTTAAGTCTAATCTTAAGCATATGAGATGCAGCTGAAAAGCTGCTTTGTTTTAATCAGTTTGCTCTGTCAGTGGACTTTTAGACAAAAAAAACAAACGTTTCTACAAACACCGATTTTCACTTTAAGAAACCACAATATCATTTCCCACATGATTTTAAAAGCCCTCCCTTCTCTAATAACCTCAGCAGCCCTGTTATATACAGGCTGAAAGGCCTCATATGGGACCCCTGACACTTTGTGACAGTCTATAGGCAGTAGCTGCCTTCACTCAAGTGTGTTTCAAAACTAAGATTAATTTTTAAAATTGTATCAACTTAAGTATATTGAAAAGAACAATTTTGGTTTGGTTTATATTTCTCTCTCCAATTTCATAAATGTAATTCCAATAAATCTTTTGGCTTTTTCTACAGGGTGATTCAAGGGAAAAAGAAATATTCAACCTAAAATGCCACAAGTCAAATGAGAAGAACGGACTGAATTAGTAGTCATCTCACCTTGAAAGAAGACACGAAGGCAGAACTGCCCTATTCAAATAAAATGTGTTACAAAATGTAAGTCTGTGTAATTATGTGGGCCCCATTGCAAATCGCAGGTGTGGTCAGACTGAAAAATGTTTTATATATCTTATTATATTCCCGATTTCCTAATACAGATTAATTTTTGACAACTAAAATTTTTAGCATATTGTTTCCATAATACCTGGAAAAGTCTTCATTTGTGTAACTCTATTTCCCATTTTCTTCAGTTTTTGCTAGAGAAGGCAAAGTTCTTTAATGTTTCACCGCATTTAAGTATCTCAAAAATATGCAGAAAATCTTGAGAGGTTTTTTTTTGTTTACTTGCAGGTGTATCTAGAGACATATTAAGGAAAAACATTGTAAATGTATTTACCTGAGCAAAACTTGTAAGACTTTTCTGTCAGATATTCATTACAATGTATGGATTGCATTTTTTCTTAATTAATGTGCTGTTCATCAATTATTTACATGTGGGAAAGATGAGAGACTTTTCTACTTAAGTCTCAACCTCTTCTGGAAGTAACTGAAATTCTCACAGAACTCAGAAAACCCAACACAAAGCAGAAGGCTTCATCACAAATTTACACTAAAACAAGAACAGGGAAATCAAATTACTGTTTAATCTCTTTTTTTTTTTAGAATGTTAAGTGTATGTAATATATTTCAAATGTTCTGCTAAAGAAATGTCTTCCCAAGTACTAAAGGTGCAGAATTAAAATTCTCCTCTGCTTCTCCTTCAACAGAAGATGACATTCCCAGCATCTCCCACAGGAAGTGCTTTCCTAGGAACTTACAATGCCACCAAACCCATAATCCTGGGCTCAGGGGCTAGCAGGTGAATTCAATAAAAAAATCATATTAACTCTGTAATTAGTTTCAAATGTATTAGAAATTATTTGGTCTTGATATGTTATTGTAACTGCTAAGTAGAACTTTGTAAAGTTATTAGCTACACCATATACATCAGGCTAAAATCATATGAAACCATGCCCAAAGCTGGGAGTGACTATCATTTAGTTCACAGTGGTACTAGCACCAGTAAGGATGGCTTACTAAATGCCAAGTGTTTTCCTTACCAAAAATAAGATGTAATTTCTACAAAACTATAAATAAATAAAAATAAATTTAAAAAGGAAAAATCCACTAAAAAAATAAAAAGCTTTTGAAAAATATATTTTGGCAAAATTAACTATTTAGACTTTGTAGTCTCTGAAGTAAAATGTGTAATGAAATAGCTGCATATAAAAATAGTTTCTGTACCACGCTTTTATGAGCACACTAAGCAGAAGCTAAGAAACACTTAAGTCATCTGCTATAAAGAATTATGAAACTTATATAAGATAGAAGAGCCTCTGAACAGAATTTTTAGCCTATCCAAAATGCCTAGTTTGAACTGAGGAAACCCAATAACTTAAAATGCTAAAACTATCACGTAGTTTTACTAAATGCTGCCCAAATACAAACGTCTGCAACGGCCAGCGACTGAACCAACCATTACGAGAGATGTTTCCTGCTTGGGTGAGCTGTGGTTTGTATTCATCCTGACCTGACCTTTCAGCACAAAAGGCCTGGAAAGCGGGATATTTGGGAACGTTACATGTGGGCCATGTGTTCCGAAGCGCAATGCAGACTAATGGATCAAGCACTACCACTACACTTCTAAGGCTGTGCTGCCATCATATATTTTCCCTTCTGTCTGATGTTAATTTGCTTCAATGTCTTTTTATATGTTTTTCAGCGTATTAGTTTCAGAGTCAGTGAAAGAAATTACTAAATTTGATCTCTCGCTGTAACACAGGCACAAATACAAAACGAGGATCTGATTTGGGTGACTATTCCCATCAGTCAACAGAAGTGAAACATCTGCTGTACCTCAAGAGCGAGCTCTGGAGTCCCAAAATGAGAGGTTATAACAAAACCAAAATTGTATTACTATGTAATAAAATCTGTGCTTTAACTGAGTTTTATAATTATTTTTAATATAGATTACATGTAATATAAATTAAGTATACCAGAAAATCTACCAGCAAAGAACATCTTACAGATTTATTCCAACTTTATTTTTTGTTAAGATTAACTTTAAATATATTCACTCATGCCTGTTTGCAATCTGTGTGTGCGTCTAATGGTAGCAGGAAATTTAATATTACCAATTCAGTATTTTCTAAAATTCACACTAATAGTGTAAGTGAGAGATAAAGGGAATTATCTACAAGTAAGTCTAAAAGTGATCCTCAAGTTCAAGAACTAATGAATGTGCATGTCACTGTTCCATAAGAAAATACCTTCCCTTCTAGTAAGAAAATGCATACATTTTTCATTAAAGAGATTGAGGAGAAAAAAAAATACAAGATACAAACAAACTGTGTATTAAATCTCGTATCTCAACTGAATCTCCCAAACTGCAATTTAAGCTCAGCACTTCTTGCCCTGCCATCCACCACGCACAGGCAGAACAGCAGCCTCTCACGTGCTCGAACATCTCAACGTCCCCTTCAGACTCCTGTCCTAAAGCACATGAGATGTTTTCAGCCTCTCCTCGCAGCACGTCTTCTCGAGAGCTCACCTGGGCTATCAGCTAATTCTCAGCTATTTTGAGGTACAGTTTGCAAAACTGAACACATCCCAGCTGCGCTTTTCCTGGTGCTGATGAGAACTGAAGATTGCCGCGCTGTTTCGTAGGATCCGGTAACGTGCAGGCAACCTGGAAAGGTAAATACTTTTCCTCCGTAACAACATGGACAATTAAGCTCCTGTTCAGCGTAAGAGGCAGTTTAAAACCTAGATATTACTCTGGGGATTTGCTGTCTCATCAGGTGCTGACAAACTTCAATTGAGGGAAGTGGTTACATACAAGCATAGCGCTTACTGAATAATGCGCTTGGTCAATATCTTTCCATATTTTTAGACCGTATCTCCAATTTGTCAGGATCTTTTGAACCTCTTTCCCAATATGCTAACATCTAAGGGCTATTCCGCCTACCCTACTCTACCACTCTGAGCATTTATGAAAAGATTGACTAGTCCCAGACTGAAAATTTTCATCAGGATTTCACTCAGGACACTTTCTGTTTAGACAGGCAACCACCCACAGCCTGTGAGGAAAACCCCGAGACCCTTCAGGAGCAGCACGCGGTCCACGGCCCTTGTGCCCAATCCCCTGGCCTGGCTTGCTTAGGAATAAGCTCCCAAAGCAGCTTACTTTACTGCAGTCAAGACACCCTGCCTACCGCCGCTCCTCCACTTCTCTGCCTGCACAACCCGATACCGGCAGAATGAGAAAAGATTTTTGGCTTTACTTCTTGATAAATCCATGTTGGCTGTTACTCATTTGTTTTCCGAGGACTTTCAAGAATTTTGCTTATTTTGTTTGCTATTTTGGGGGAATTAAACTGGGCTGATTCACTTCTAATTCAGTGGCTCTTTCCCCATGCACATACATTTTTTAGAACTGGATTCAGTGTTTGTTCTTTCCTAGCCTAGTCTTCTCAAAGACCATCATCAAAAGAGATCTCATCAGATTTTGCCAGTTCTTCAAGTAACTTACAATGAAATCTGTGAGACTCAACTAAGTAGCAATTGGGTTATTAACTTCTGACACTTAAATGTATTTAAACTCAAAATTTTGAAGACAAACATAGCATCTCAATCACTGGCTTCAGTTCCCAAGACCAAATCGGGCTGAGGACAGAAACAAAAATCTATTTTCTAAAGCCCTGTGTGTTCAGTAAATTTGGCCACAGAAGTATTACTAGTAATAAGTCTATTCTCGACCTTCTAAGGTCACAACATGGCATGGACGATCTATGATCATCTTTAAATAAATACCCTCATTCCCACTCTTGGAAAAGAAATGCACATTATTCTCATGGAAATACAGAACACTCCTACAGTTAAAATACTTGCAAAAAAAGGTGTTTTACACTTTTTTTTTTTTTTTGCGAATAATGTCTTGATTCCTCTCTAACAGGCTTCAGGAAGGGCACGTATCACGGTTTCTCACTGATACACATGACCTCTATTCTCTAAAGGGAGAGAAGGTTCAACTATATTAGTCCTGCCAGGACTGTCTGTGTTGTTGCCTGCCAATATCAAATATTCCTGCTCCAGGCTTGGGGCAAAGATTGAGGATTTTGTTGAACAGCTTTGGCCACTTCTCCCAAGATCTCAGGATTATTCATCAAAGCTGGACTCTCAGCTGAGGAAGCAAATCATATGGAGAACAGGAAAAGTACAGAGAAATGGATGCGCTTGTCACAGCTGCAGAAAAATATCAATATATGATAGAGTCTTATTTAAAATCTTCCACGTTTTGTATACTTACACAGAAAAAAACAACTCATGTTTTCTCTCTCAAGAGACACAAACTCTAAAGAAAAGAAGGACCAAGGTAGCTGAAGTGAGTACATTTTTTCATGACGAAAGTTTACAATTCAAATATTTACTCAGAGCTCTCTTTGTCGACAACGTACAGCAAAAGGGAGTAAAGTCGACGTGTGACAAAAGTTTTGAAATCGAATCATTTATGAAAGAGGGCAAAGAGTGGCATGAGGATTGCAGAGAAAACGTCAGTGAGACCTTGATTTACCTTGCTGGAAACACTGTAAAATCGATACCGTCATTTTGACCTTATCTATTTCTATGTACATAGGAGGTATCGCGAAGAGTGTCTACCCTTTGAAGATGGTTGTTGTCCCTTTCACTCTGAGGGTCTCGCTCCTTGGACCACCATGCCAAACATCCACATTTTGGATGAGGTATCACTGTAATGTCTTAACCAAGCAGCCCCTTCCGTGAGGAAAAACCAGAGAACGAGAAGATAGTAAATAGTGGTCTGCACCCAGCATAATGAATGCAAGTGCCATCTGGCTTGGAAATCTGCTTTTTTCTAACACATATAAAACAGACAATATGGTTACAGCCTGAGAAATCTCTTCTCAAGAAATTGCAGCTGTTAAAAAATGAAACCAAAATATAAATTGCAAAAATGAAAAAAAAAAAAAACAGCTTTAACAAGTGATTTTTTTAAATACTAAAAAGATTTACCAACAATAGTGGTGAAACATCACAATTTTAAGTCAAGATGGGACACATTTCCAAACATAATGTACTTCAGTCTCACTTTATTTAGCTTGATACAATAATTGCTCAATGAAACTGTATTATGCATGTGATAGATGAACTCATATCAGAATAATTGTCCCTCTCGTGACTTAGAAATCTGATTAAATGTCCTCAGTTTCTCATACTAATGCGGAAGTACTCAGAGCACTCGGATATTATGCTATGTGCCTGAATACAAAAATGCATTTTTTTTTCAATTTATGATTCCCCACGGAGAAAAGCCATCATCTATTATGTGCTAATTACAAAATGTTAACAATCATCTGAGAAGATATGCTAAAATGATATAATCTGAGTTATCTTTACAGCTTTATAAACAGTGTAAAAACACAATAAATTTTAAAAGACATAAAAAAGGTCACATTCTATGCAAAGTGCATATTTTAAGCCAGCAAGTTAACATTACGATATGACTATTCGAGTTTAAAGTTATTTCAAAATTATACTATTTAGACATTGCTTAAATAACAATGAATGATTTTATCTAGAAGATGTTTTTCCCTAAGGACCCATTTGGTTCATGCATAACCAAGCTCAGATTATCTACCTACTCTAATACTACAGCAGTCACTGCTTCTTAGTTTGCCTACAATTTATTTATTTCGCTATCTCTGATAACGAGCTATATACAAAAACTCTTAAATGACTACATAATTAACTTTGCACAATGGTCTTTACTGCTAGTACAATGCTGCAGAACAACACTGATTTGCAAAATGATCTTAAAACAGAAAGCAGTGATGGAAGTACTCTGACCTCTGCCTTCCTCCGCAGTTCCTGTAAGGAAATGCCAGCTCTTCTGATCTCAGTATTTATACAAAAAATGTATTTATATCTTTGTAAATAAGCATACAGTTAGACTGATCTCCATTTTAGAAGTCTTAATTTCTCTATGATGCTTCAAAGCCCAGCTTAGCATCTGCATATGCTGATTTTATCACTCATACTGATGACAGTGTTGCCCTACTTGAACAGGATCGCTTCAGGAACGCAGAACAGCTGCTGGAAGCTGAACAAGATTCACTGAGCACACAGAAGAAGCCTCTCTGAACTGCTTGTACTATTTGGTTGAACAAATAGTCAACTCAGTCAAATATTTAAGAACTCTCTTGGACTTGTAGCTTCGAATGGGCTCCCCTGGATAAGCATCTACTGCAGTTTTCTCCTTTCCGAGCTGCTCCCAAGTTTTCCTGTCATCTTGGTAGGTGCCTGTATTTACATCCCTTGTCCTCATCACTAGTCATCTCAACTACCCTAACGTTAAATTCCGCAGCAAGAAGCTTAGCAGCCTTTAGCCAATTCCATCTACTACGTTTTTTCCACCATAAGGGCTGTAGACCAGTTTTCTACTCCCAACACCGATTTTAATAGAAGAGTGTTAAGTGGAAAGTTTTATTTCTTATCATCCAAATGGTATTTTGGATATTTTAATCAATGTAGCCAGAATGAAGATCATGATCACTGATTTCACTCCTCAGGTTTAAAAATGATTTTAAACCTGACGAAAGGAGACACAACTTTATCGCAAACACCCTTGATTCCCAAACCAACCTGCCTTCTGCACCAGCTGCAAGGGGCACTTCACTGGTCTTACTTCTTTTAGCATCAACACAAAGAAATGTATGCATGGAAAAAGTCACTATATCAAAAACCACTAACCCACACAAAGCTCCTCCTGCAGGGAGAGAATGCAAGAGAACACACCAAACTTAGCAGATCATGTCACTTAACGCGTGATCAAAAAGCCAGAGGGGAGAATGTAAAGAAGATGGGACCAAACTCTTCTCAGTGACAGGGCAGTGACAGGACAAGGGGTAATGGATAAAAATTAAAACACAGAAGTTCCAGCTCCATGTGCAGAAGAACTTCTTTCCTGTGCGGGTGACAGAGCCCTGGCACAGGCTGCCCAGAGAGGCTGTGGAGTCTCCTTCTCTGGAGATCTTCAAACCCACCTGGATGCCGCCCTGTGCCCCTGCTCTGGGTGTCCCTGCTGGAGCAGTGGGCTTCAACTAGATGGTCCCCAGAGGTCCCTTCCGACCTCAACTATTCTGTGGTTCTGTGAAACATTAGAGATACCACTTGATAATGACAACCTAAGAATCGCCAAAGGACAGAAGCCCACAGCACTTCAGCGCCACTGTTAAAAATGAGCTCAATATAAGCATGAATAGAATTCATTTTTTCTACGTAATTACATTTGAAAATTGTAAAATATCCAGTGATGCTGCTTCAGAACTTCTAGATTTCCACCAAAGGCTGCCAGAAATGCAGAAGACTAAACTTCACACTTAACATATCAAACACGAATGGCCCAGCACTCTGACCATACTGATCTATACAAATAACCCTCCATTTGTGATATCTTGCATTGTCCCTGTTCCTGATTTCAGGATGCAAATGGAGAGGCGTCATTACAAACATTAGACAAACTAGTTATTTAAACCACAAATGAATGCTGGGATTCCTATAATTAGTATATTATTAATTACAGGCATTATCACAGCAGGAACAAATAATTGTGGACTCAGATCTTTTCCAAGCAGAAAGGTGTATTTATTCTATATATCACTGATAAAAAGATTTGAAGAAAACAACAATTTATAATTAGCATTATAAAAGTGAAATCTAAAAATGTATGCGTATACAATAGTCATATTTAATGGTAGTGACTTAAAACCCATAGAATCACTACAAAAAGACCATTTAAAGTGTATTTAAAGATCATTAAAAATACTGGGGAAACGACAAGCACTTTCCTAGCTACTAGTTGAATTTAAGAGGATTAGCAAAGAAGGTGGTGAATAATATAAGATAAAAATACACTGTGTATCATATGCAAATGTAATCTATGAAATTGTCCCTGTAGTCTTGTCTTCTGAGGTTTTGAAATTTCAAATAGTGAGGAATTTTAAACCATCTTCTATGAAGTGGAACAGAATAGCAGCATTAGTGATGACTGTTTTAACAGACAGATTTCATCTGAAGTCATCATCTGCAAACTACATAAAGAGATTATTCTAGTTGGAATGCCAATGACAACTTAAAAATGTATATAGCTCTTTAAACATAAACCAGTTGATTATGGTTGCTGTGACTCATTTTTAAAAGATAAACTCTGTATCACTCATCCCCTGGAAAAGAAGGGAGAATGCCCACTAATCCTTCCTGGAAGGAATATGACCCAGAGGTCTGAGCTCTGGATTCTAATGCAGTTTGAGGCTCTATGGCTATCAGAAAAAAAGTAAATAAATAAATAGCTATTACTGAATCACTGCTCAACTTTATCTGTATTTCTCATCTAAAAATCACAGCATGGCCTTGTTCACGCGAGTCTGCAACGTCTTAGTGCTGAGCCAGGGGTGCGTTCACACGCTGTGGCGGCACCAGGCACGCCGAACCCAAACTGCCCGGGTAGCTCCACAGCAAAACCTGCCAGTTCTGGGGATGCTGAGGGCACGCGGGGCCCCACGCGGCTCCCTCCCGCCGCCAACGGCAGCAGAGGGGCCAGCTCTGGTTTCGCACCAGGCTGGGGCTCTCGTGCACAGGCCACAAAGCTCGTGACGCTCAGACGCTGCACAGGCTCCAGGGACAGGAGTTTAAGTGACTGCTTAGCTGCACTCTTGCAGCAGCAATAAAGTATCTCCCCCTAAATTATTCAGTGTGTCTGAATTACAGACTAGGTCCGGTTGATGGAGAATGGTAAATACCTTCAACAGAACCTGGGAACCTGAAAAACACAGAAGAAACTACCAAAATTTAGCCAGTAGGAGAGGAAACAACCATGTGAAGAAAACTACCTACATTTAGCCAGTAGGAGAGGAAACAACCATTCTAGGAAAGGACACAGCTATTCTGAACTCCCCTTTGCACATCTGAAATTATACCCAACAGGAAGGAGAAGAGGGGATATGGGAGGAGAAGGACAGGAAGGGGGTAGAGAAATCTTTCCCCTCTCCGCTATTTACAACAGCCTAAGTAGGAGGAGGGGCAAAAAAGGTGGCACCAGCCTCTTCACACAGGTGCTCAGGCAAAGGCCAGTGGGTGACAGACACAGCCTGGAACATGGGACATTCCAGTTGGGCACGTGGAAAACATTTTCATCTGGAGGGTGGTCAAATAGCAGAAGCTGCCCACAGAAAATGTGGAATCTCCATCCTTGGACATGCTCCTAATCTGATAAGCTCTTAAGCAACCTGGCCTGGCCTTGCTTCAAGCAGCAGCTGGACTGGAGAACTTCAAGAGGAACCTTCCAAACCACCTGATTTTATGATAGGATGAAACCAACAGAGAACATTACCACCATAGCCAAGCACGAGTATTCAAGGCCAAGCACCTCGTTACTTCCCCACTGCTACTATCAGTGTTGCTTTAATTCTATTTCAAATGGAAAAGGTTGCTTTAAAAAAAAAGTATCACCTCCATTTAATATTATAGTCTGTCATTATTCATTATACTGCCCATTCATCTACAATTTTTAATGTGGTTTACTAAAGGAAAGGTAGGAATGAGGATTCACAGAAGCTTCTGCACGAATAAGATTTTTCATCTCACAAATTAAGAGTTAAGAACTAGCTTTAAAAAAAAAAGTACTTACAATCTTCACTTAAAGAAATATTTTCCAAAAAGAGACAAATTATCAATTTAGCCTTGTCATCTAAAAAGCTGAAGGAGCATTTCCGTGCTTGCTCAAACTTTTTAATAAAATGTTCTAATTGCTTTAAAAAAAAAAAAAAAAAGGGCAGGGGGGTCTTAATATTTGTACGGAAGCTCTGGCAACACAGTTTCTGTAATTGTTTTTACCTAAAGCAAAATACATCTAAACAAGCAACAATTTCAAGCAACATGACAGGTTGTCACTGACAGATGCCATTGATCTTGCTCTGCTTAATACAGAACAAACAGTCATTAAGTGACAAACTAACATATCCTTTACACAGGATTTACTGCATACAGCGGTTGAGTGTGGGTTGGGCACTTGCACTTTGTAATGATTTCATTCGATACTAGTTATCCAACATCGGGGCTGTACTGATTAGTAAAAGACATCTCGTCTTGCCAGCTCAGTGAGGATTCCTTAACAGGATTTCCAAAACATACTGTCAAGAGGGGAAATTCAACATCCTGATGTCCTTACATATCATATAGGCTTTTCTGTTTCTTCGAGCTAAAGTGTAGAAAATAGTTACCTGAGATACTTCTATGAATCTATACATAGAAACATGCATACCTTTCCTTTCTAAGGGAAAGGAGAGAGTTACCACTCCAACAGCTGTCCCAAAACTAAAAGTCATTCAGCCTTGGGGACTGAAATAAGTACAAACAAAACACACACAGGAAATGCATCTGCCGAAATCGATGAGAGGATATACTTCAGGTTCATGACTTTTCTTCCTAGACCACAAACTTGAAAAACAGGACGAATCCAATAACACTCCTATGGAAGACAAGAAAGCATGTGCTGGGTATGGCTAATAGCACAACCTGCCCTACTGGGTCACTCCTTCTCAGCTTTACCACAAAACCAGACAATTTCTGCTGCTCTTCAAATCAGAAAACCAAAACTAAAGGGAAGATATACCAGCCTAGATATATCTAGTGAGCTCTCAAAGTCAAAATGTATTACCATGGACCACTAAGGAGTTACATCATTCGTGCTACATAGAAATTAGAGTCTATGGTCATCAACAACTTCTATAGCCCAGGCTAGAGCTGATGATATATAAAGCAATTTGAGAGTTCCTTTTCCTTAGTCCAAACAGGAAGCCTAAAACTCCACATAAAACAAATTTCTTAAAATAGTAACTATTGGAACACTTGTTTCATTAGCATTGAATATATTTTTAAGATAGAAAGTGTTCTATGTTCTCTTACTATTGTACGTAAAGGCTGGTTTCCATCTCAGAAACCAAAAAGAGCTGAGATGATCCTTCAATTTATTGCAAAAACTTTCCAGCACAGTTTAAGAAATTATTTAGGACCTTAAGAAGGAAATCAACAAAAACAACAGCAAGAAATTACATCTCCAAAACTGTCAAGACAGCCATTTTCCAGTATTTTATTCACTTCTTTGTGCTTTTACAAGCTGATAACTTACAGAAAGAGTTGGGGAAAATGGAAGCAGTGGTATTTCACAGTTATGTTGTCAGGCACTCGAGCGGGGGGCTGCACGCAGCACACGCTGGCAGACAACAGCTTCACCTCCCGGATACAGCAGAACCCCCTGGGACAGTCGTGCTCCTTCCCCAGCTCTGCCTGCCTTCTCCCACATCGCCCTCCCTGTTCAGGCGTTAACTACCACATTATCTGATCCTGGTAGTTGCCTCCCTGATTTCTTCCCCACTCAGGCATTAACCATCAATAACAGTCCTGAGGGCTATAGCCCAACAGGGAGATAAGGCTAATTGTGTGCACTCCAGACAACAGTCATTTCTGAATTGAAAGAATGACTATAAGTCAATCAACTTATCCCATAAGTAAGGGGACAGTCCAAGAGCCCATTGAGCTCTCCTTGCATTGCAGCAGGCAGCACGGCAGAACCTCCCCTTGAGCAGGGCCGCCTCTCAAGGATACTCCTCAGGGATGAGAGATCCTTCCTACTACTGATTCGTCTCAAGTACTATAGCGTGCTCTTTCTGAACTTGTAAAGGTGACTGTGCACAAAATTCCTTAGTTATAAACTGCTGAGCAGGTCTGACACTAGGATTGGACTATTTCTTTCACACAAGTGCATTGTGTCACTCACTCCCACTGCCACTCCTTCCGTGACACCCCCACACCAGGGGCCACGAGCAGGAAACGACTGTGTGTGGCCCATGCGCCACAAAGCGCAGAAACAGCATCCACAGAGCCAGCTTGGGAATGACACTGACACGCGACACTGACAGCAAGACAATTATTTTATTCGCATTCAACACCAACAGAATGTTAGCTGGTCTCTAACACTGTATCAGAAGGTTCTATCTGCTTCACTTAGTGTTCTTCGAAATAATAAATTCACAACTATTATAGCAAATCCTATAAAACCTTTGTGCTTTGTACTCAACATCAAAGAAAATGTTATATAAAGCATAAGCAATTCATCATGGATTGGAAAGTGACGGTTAAGCAAACTCGCCTACCTTTTCCCAATAAAATCTATTTTCTGGATGTAAAAACATGTCATTGATGTATAGTAAAAAGGTACTGAAATGCTTTTTTAAGTCTACATATCTATTATAAACGGTGAAACGTATTAGTTTCAAGTATAAACATACATTCATATACAATCTTGTATTTAATTCTCCCACAAACACATTTACAATGAAAAAGTCTTTTCTGATAGTTTTGCTACAGTTGTCCCATTGCTGGAAGATACCATAAAATGGAGCAATTTTTGTTTAAAGGGTTTCTAAAGTTTTTACTTTAAGAAGTAAAAATAAGCCTTACTCTCATGCTTTTAAGATACACTTCTACTTTACATAATAAGACATGGTACTCCATTTTGTCATTTTTGCTAAGTTATTTTTCAAAGCATACTCACATTACATTTAAGAAGTTGAAGAAGCCTTTAACTTCTCCTGATCTCATATGCTGCCCCAAAGCCACAGGGTTTCACAAAGGGTCTTCCTCTGTGTTTAACAGATGTATAATGAACCATGCTAGTTCTGAGAAGAGGAATGACATTAAGTGTTCATGTGTAAGCTACTTTCTCACAAATTATTTTCCTACTATAATAAAGCAAAATTAAGCAATTAAGATCTTATCAATTCAAGTAGGTACGGATTTACAAATATCCTTGTTTCAGGAAAGCACACTTCCCATTAAAAATACCATTTTTGGTTTCATAAAACACGGTCACTTCAGCCATTTGGACTGGCCTGCCACACGCCAGGTTTATATTTCCGTTTGCTTTGCTGCAAGAGCTTCTCTATTTGCATAAATGAGGCTGCAAGAGATTGAACTGTTTTGTTTTCAAAGAAGTCAGACAATCTGATAGCATTTTGAAAAACTTTCTTTGGAGAAATGCCTTAACATTTGACCACGGATATGCCACTGGCTGACATTTGGAAACCAAATGAAAAATCTCCAAGAGTAACTGTAGATCATGCATATTAAAGAGAACTCGTCAGCATTAGAAGCCAAATCCTCCAAAGGTTTCATCCACAAGAGGAATGTTCTAACCTGGGCTGAGCAAAACTGTGTCTGAAATGATAGCTCCAGGGATCCATGGGGAGTATCCGGTTCACTGACAGGTAATCGAAATAGGCCTAGAACGTCTCTTTCTCCAGAGCAACCTGCTGGGATCAGGGATATTATAGGAAACATATTACAAACCCTTATAAAGCCTAGTGTGCCTTATATTTATTACCCTCCTCAGCAAAAGCATCCCTGAATTCGCAAGTTTTCCTCTGCTAACACCTCCAGCAGCCGGGGCAGCAAGCCCGGCACACTCTGCCTCGTGCTCACACAGAACTGATCCTCAGTCACTGCTAATACTTTATTAGCTCCTACACCAGCAAGAGAGCTGTCATTCTGAATGATCAATACATGGCAACCTGAGGTGCTCTGTTCACACATCACTACATCTGCTTTTAAAAAGAACAGTTAGAAAATACTGAAATTACTGTTGTTTATGTGACCACTATTTGGATTCTATGAAGCTGTTACAATAACTACACGATCACATACTATTGTTCCCAACAATCTGCTGCCTTGGGTCATCATTTGTCAGGTTAGCGGCCATTCAACACTCAACTGACAGCTTGGCTGTCATTCAACTAACAGGTAAGTTATTCAGTATTTTGTGTTCTTCTCACTCAGGTTTTCCTCATTTGCCCTCTGCTGAATTTCCTGAACACCGTTCCAACCCTGCTCTGAATACACAATTAGCATTTGCCATGGACTTTCCAGTTACCTTGCTGCAATTAGCTGTTTGTCAGTAAGAGAAAGCTCTTTAACAGACACAATCCAGGCACAGACCCACACTGTGGGGATCACAACAACTCAGTATTGAGCTTAGCATGCCCCGCCACCTCCCATGCTGCTCACCCAGTGTCCCACGACACAACTCTGTCAAGGCCTTCATCCCACTGGGACGAGGGGACTAGGGCCAACTGTTTGCCAAGAGTGACTGGTCAGCAGGTTTCCAGGATGACAGGCATTCCTTGCAGTTGATATAGGTAATACTGAAAAATTCACTCATTTGAGAACAGCTGAGGAACGGAAAGTAAAACAAAAGAGCACCCTAGCAGTCTCCCAGTCTCTTGAGGAACCTCCTTGTTCTGCAACAAGGATGCAGGGGATACACCATCACCACCTCCTCTAGATTCTCAATCCCTCTAGTCCCCAGTCTCTGGAGTGGATATTCCTAGACTGGAACTTTGCAGAAGAGCCTCCTCTGGTGCCTCCATGGATTGAGGAAAAGCAGGATTATTGCCTAAAGATGACGTTCTGAAGACTGGTTATGCAAATGGCACACCCCAGCCATTAAACTGATTGTGAAAATCCCCTTCTTACTTGTGCAGAAGTCCAGAGTAAAGGAAAATCTGACCCTCTAATTAATTTGATTTAAACTGTCAGGTTGCAAATTTATCAAGCAAAATTCTCAGGCAAGTAGTTTTGACACTCCTTGGCAGTTCCTTCCTAGCTCTGAGCTCCTGCGTCTGGCAATCACTCTCGTTCCTCCAAACACATCCTCACCCAGAGATGAGCAAAAGCAAGAAAGGCTGTCGGACAGAAGGATGCTCTATTTGCATGCCAAGCAAAGCCTACAGCCAGGGGACTTTGTCAGAAAAAGACTTACTATGAAAATGAACCAAAGTCTGGAAAAAGAAAGAAATTAAGTTTCCCACTGAACTTTCCCAATGAATAGGAAAAGCCAGGAAAAGACACTAAGTATATAAAATGAAAGTAATTAAAACAAATGCATAAACAAGAAAAACAGGTAGAGGTTTAAAAAGGAAGAAAAGTTGTTCCAGTACCAACAAACAGTATCCCAGATGTGCTCCATTCATTTGCACTTACAAAGAAAGTATATGGGGCTGGATACGGGCATGCTGCACGAAAATCGTTAAGCCTGAAAAAAACAACTATAAAGATCAGTCAATACTAAGAAACTGCAGCATCATAAACCGAAGTACCCCTCAGCCAGTTATCAATATTGTTCTTTATTGTATGCCTACACATACACTGTTTAGCCTTGTTTAAAAAGAACCAAGTGCCAGAGCTCTGGCAGTTCCTGGTGTAGACTTTTCCTCAGACTAAACACACACCCACAGTATTTTTTTTTTTTTTTTTTTTAAAAATTCTGCATTTTTTTCTTTACCTTAATCTTGATTTGCTTCTAAAAGTCCAGCCTACACCATCTTTCAGTTCCTACGGTCACTTAACAACATGAGAATAAAAACAAAAGAGCTCTCATCTTAGGTCTTTTCCAGGTTTTTGTAAACAGCTTGGTAGTTCTCTGAACCATATTTAATCTGTCAATTAAATTTTGACAAGGAGAACTTGGAAGCAAGTGCAATATTCTAGGTGAGATCACAGCGACAGCGGAACAACGGTCACAGCTCCAAAACAACAGAAATTACTTCAGGAAAAACCACATTGCACCTGTATTAGGGATGCTTTCCGTGGATAGGAATCCTGGTATAAACTGAAAAATGTCACACAATTTTATGTTAAAAAATTATTCTTGGAGAAACTGGATAGATAATTCCATTCTACTGAACAAAACATCTTGGTTAAAAAAAAAAAAAAAAAGTTCATATTTTTTTTCCCATTCATATTGTTTTTCCAGAACAGCAAGTCATCAATTGCATTTGCTTGCAGAAATCTGACCTAAATTTACTGAACTACTTGCATTTCTAAATGCCTAAATTTCTTTTGTAAAGATACCTGTGGCCCTGGCTGCAAAAATAACTCACTGCTTTCAAAACACTCACCAGAGAGGTAACCTTCCTCTCAGCAGCTCTACCCTGAACTCTGCTTAGCCAGACACACAACACAGTCAAGTTTACTGAAGTCACACCACCAGTCTATTCTTTTTCCTTTCCCTCAAACCCAATCCATTAAAAAGTAGTATTTGTGCAGATTTCAGTAAACTTTCAAGCTACATCACATAGCAATTTGTTAATTAAACCAGGGTAGACAAAGAATTAGCCAAGAAACATCATTGCATACTACTGAAAACAGCAGCATTAAGCAAAAAAAAAAAAAAAAAAAAAAAAAAAAAAAAAAAAACCACAAGCAGCCAAATTCCTCTAGAACTGCCCTGGCAAAGAACTCCCATACTTTCATTAAACTTGGATGCAGAACCCAACTCACACTTTTATTGGCCACACAAACCCAAGACCACTACCAGCACTGAGACAAATCAGCACTTCGTGCATACAGAACTAGCCAAACTCAAGAACAGCAGCAACACAGCTTGAGACTACTTAAACACAGCTTAAATCCACTTTATCCCACATATATACCCCCTGCTCCAACCCACACCGCCCTGAGGGCTTCCACTGCCCACAGAACCTTCTAGAAAGAGGGTGGGAGCACCTGAGTGGTGGTAGCCAATCACCAGGCACTGTGGGAACACCAGCCAATCAGAATGTGGCACACCTGCAGCCGGTAACCGGTTCGGGGCTGAGGGGAACTGGGCAGGACCCAGGGAGCTCCTCTGGGATGTGGTGGGTGCTCCTGGCTGTCCTTGTCCAAGAAACATGCACCTAGGCTGGAGGAGCTGGGAGGGAGCAGGGAGCAGGCAGCCCAACTGGCTGCAGTAAAATGGGACGTGGAATAACTGCAGTAAATGTGGAGGCAAACACCAAGGAAAGAAGAAAAATGCTAAAAGAATCAGCAGGTGTAAATTGGCTGGGGCTGGTTTAAGCAGGAAATTAGAAGCTGGTTTCTGCTTCTGAAGGGGTGCGCTAGAGCAGCTGCAAACAGAAGTGAGGCAAAATGCAGTTCAACTAATGAAGCTGTGCTATAAAGTAGTTCTGAAAGGGGTTACAAAGCACCAATCTCTGAGATGTCTGCAGTTTGGACTTAATGACCTAGAAGCGAGTTATTCCTTATCCCACATGCAGCTACACCTGAGAA
This sequence comes from Tinamus guttatus, assembly GCF_000705375.1. Next base: position 28,042 of record NW_010578233.1, read on the forward strand.
AATCAAGAAGGAAGAATTAATAACCCCATTTCAAAAGCAAGATGGGCAGGATGTTTTCAACAACTGATACAAAATACATGGGCACCAACAGAAACTTTGTGTTTCATATCTTCCTATGTACATATGCCTCACACATACAGATACCTCCATTCTTAATAGCTGGTTGTAAAAGTGCAAGTAATTAGAACAAAAAAAAAAAACTCTATGGGGTTAAAAAATCTGATGGATATTGAGGCTAACCGTTAGAAAACAACCCTGAAAAGCTATTTCTGTGTGTTAGGTGGAATCCTCTGCCCTGTAGGAGCCTGATGTGTTTTTCAAGCTTTACACTCAGAGAAAAGCCTGCAAATGTTGTATAGCAAACGCTTTGTAAGTCTCTCACTGCAATCCGGAAACATTATAATGCCATTTTTTTTAAATGTTATGAAAGAAGAAATGGAAATAGCAATTAAAGATTTAAATAAATAAATTTAAAAACATTAACACCCGGCAAGAACCCTACTCCATCTGTTCTGTTATCTAAATTATAGTCACATATACCATATTAACAAGATTTCCAGTAAAGTAAATAAATCTCCTACTATGATCGTATACATATGTATATATAGCCTCTAAATGGTTTCAGTTAGCACTGCTTTACTCCTTGCAAGCAACAATAATTTACTAAAATCCTTAAGCATGGCAAGTGAAGTTACAATGAAGTTAAACCACATTTGTTATGATTTCTCTTACGGTTGCACACATAACTATTCCAGTCCAACATATAATATGAAAACCTAATATGAAGATCTGAGATTAGACTGAGTTAGATTATCTAAAACAAAATTTAAAAAATGGGAAAAATAAACTGTTGCGGGAGCTATGTCTGAGGTCTGTAAAAGCACAACTGGTAGGGCCAAAGCCATTATGGATTCACTACTTTGCTCATAATAGTAGCACTCGTGGTTGCTTCTAGAGTTAGCAAGTGGCAAGTTTGAAAATAAAAATGAAGGAATGAAGGGTTGTCTTCCACACATTTAAAAAATAGTTTCTGAATTGCACTGTATGGTTTTATTAAGATGTTGTGCTACAAATCTTCTTCAATTCATGATGTTTCTGACTCAGTAACATGTTCATCCAAGTTACGCATCAGGAGCCTCTTAGGGAGACAGCTCCCTATATGTTTTTTTCCCATCAGATTTAACAATGAGCAGTCAATAATTAGTTGAGAATTTCAAATGCTTACCAACATACTACACTGGATTTGCTCTAACAGTTTTGTTTCTCCTCACAAAAAATGGCAAACTTAGTACCTATATTCCCCTTGTTGAATAATACAACTTAATTCTTCAATATATGATATTTAATATTACTTAGTTCTTCAATATATGACTATTTGAGGTGTTAAGTATCTTAAGACACACTCGCATTACATCCCTGGTGTTTAGGATCAGTCATTTCTCTGGTACACACGACTGTCATTTACTGAATTAGCGTGAGCCCATAGGACCTCAAATCAAACCAATGAATTTGTTCAACCTTATTTGCTCTACAAAGCCCCCTGTGAATGCTGTCTGTGACAATATATACATTTCTATTCACAATTTTCTAGGCTCAGGAGGTAGCAAATAGTGTTCCAGATACTATCTTGCATTTAAAAAACAATGAAACAGATCAGCAACTAAGTCCTCAGGTTCACTCAATAGCTTTCTTATTACTTTTAATTCTATTTCTCACCAACCAGTTGGAGCAGGAAGAACAGGGACTTGTCACATCTAAAACCAAGATTCAACTAAGCTCCACAACTCATGCACAGTGAACTGGTCAATTGATTTCTACCACGAGATTTATACAGCATATTGTTTACAAAACCAGTTGAGTGTCTTCTTGTAAAGCTGCCTATAGGAAGTGAAAATAATAGCCTAGAATTAGCATGCTTTGTTTTCAGCATACATTCCGACACCCATGACTGTTCTGCCTCATGCAGTAGTTCTTTGTGTCCCATCAACACTGGCTTCTCACCCTGCCCTTTGCCATGGCAAATCCTGCCAGGTCTGACAGCTGTCACAACACTTCATGTGTTAAAATCATTTCAAAAACTCTTCTCGTTCACCCCGTAGATTTTTCAGCCTGTCAATGATGCTCCTATATCCTTTTTTATATATTTTCTTCAACATGTCAAACTCCTGGCAACATTAAACCACATTCCTGGCTGTTACTCTTGAATCATACATGCTAATAAATATCATTCCTTTCTGTATCTTTTTGTCCCATTAGCTTATGGAATGACTGTTGATGAAAAACCTGTGGAAAATAAGACTAATGTAATACAACTTTCTTCTTAAGACAAACTGGAATTTCTAAAGGAACAGTTCCTCGGACACTTGAGCCACATGAAATGACTTGAAGGGTATCACACACCATAGTATCCAGCCATTCGAGAAGGAACTACTGCATTCAACTCTTGTCTCTGATACCAATTCATTTTTTGATCCACAGCTACTTTAACATTTCAGGAAATTCTCACACACCTTAGTGTATCACGGGCATTTCAAGCCTACGAAAGCAATCTCAACACCCATATCTTGTATTTGCTGTAAAGACAGAAGTATTTTTCAGATTCTTCAGTCTGAGAGAGAAATAAACAGCATGATCAATCTGTAAATCCTTAAATAAATATACAATGAAGCGAGGTCCTTGTGCATCCCGGAGGAGATAAAGTAGCATGTGGGGCAGAACTCCACAGTCATTCAGATACAACCTGGCATGATCGGCCAGGGCTTGAGGAATATTGACCTTTGGGTCAATAAGGCTCTCTTAGAAAGTGCAGAAAAGCACTTCAGAGCACTTGGGTAACCTGGACAAAACACATTCCTCTAAACATTTGGATGGCCTCTCTCCTGAATTTTCTGTAAACCAAATAAAAGGTGCCTGAAAATACAAAGATCAAATAGGAACCCTGATTTCAATACATGCCCTCAAAAACATCAAACTCAAAAAATGTATCATTCTAGCATGTGACAAAGATTACAAGTCCACAGTTTCTTAATTCTCTGGCTAATGGAATTAGGTGTTGGAATAAAAGGGTAGGGACTAAAACCTAGCACCACAATGCTTTTAGATGGAAAAGCAGAGATTTCCACCTGGTTTTCTGTGTTTCTCTGCCTTGCTGCTTGAAGGAAAAGAGCCTGTTTTCAGAGTGAGGATGTTAGGAAGTTTGTACTATGCCAGCATTAAAACTTATTTTTCGTCAGCTTAATCTTCTATTAGCTGTTCCTTCAAACTCTTTGGAAGACCTCTCATATTCTAACAGAACTTAAATGAGAAGAATTTAAATAATCCATATTTCTGAAGGACAGCAAAAAATATGTCTCCAGTCCCATCACTACATTCATCCATAGACGGCAGTTCCAAAACTTTTCATGACAAACTTCTGTGAGTGACAATGAGCTCTTCTCTTGGTCAAGTACCATCCAAGCACGTAACTCTCACCAGAGAGGCAGGTTCCTTGGACGTGTATTCATCGGAGAGAGTTGAGGTAACCATAGAGTATCAAAGGTAAAAAGCAAAGCTTGATCCAAATTTATTCATCCATTTTTGCTCTGCCATGGATACCTGATACAGAATCTGAAGCCAGTCATTTTTGGATACCTGATACAGAATCTGAAGCC
>NW_010578234.1:0-24318 GCF_000705375.1 Tinamus guttatus
AGCAACCTGGGACTCTCCTTGTAATGACTGCCTTTTATTTAGGGCTGGAACTTGGAACAGGGAGACTTTTTCCTTTTCCTATAACCTCAATGTCCCCTCATTTAGCAGCGAAGATAAAATAGTGTTACTGAGGAAGGAGTGTAAAGAGCAATGAAGGAATGAGGCAGGAAAACCTTGATAAAAGCAGAGATGTTTCGTGGAAAGATGTGGAGTGCGGAGAGTTCACAGATCTAAGCCAGAAAACATCAAAATTGCCCATGTACCTACCTTAATTTGTCTCCTTTCATATATACTCATTATGTCATAATCTTAATTACATGGTTGCATAGGTTTTGCTTCCAATACTTCATTCACAGGATACAAAGTGCTTATTGACTCAGACACGAGGTTTCTCCCTGTCATTCAGTGGATCACCCCATCCCTGATTTTTCCGCACAGTATTTCAGCCTTTCCCTGAAGACAATATTGTTAATTGCAGATCCTCTTCTTTGCTGCTCCCCCACACCATAAGCTTCACAAATATGCATGAATTTATTTTCAAAACAGGCCTGAGAGATGAAGCTCTACTGTAATCCTCATGGTAGAAACTTAGACACAGAAATATCAAAACATATACACGTTTTGTTTGTCCGACTTGAGCTTGCTATGACCCATTTTTCAGAGATTAGCATTTTATAGAGATTTATTTCTCTAAGGTGCCATTCATTTTAGCTGTGATTTATAATTATCAAACATTTCTACACAGTTCACTGTTGGTCTTAGTGAATGGTCAACAAGGAAGTTCAGTCTAAATTACCAACATCTAGAGTGCATGACCAAGGGACTTCTGTGGTGGAGTTTGAGTTCCCTGCTCTAATGCTGAAAGAGAGCTGGCCACAGCTTCTCTTTTGGAGAAGAAAAGTATAATCAAACAAGATTTCTCTTTTGGAGAAGAAAAGTATAATCAAGGTTTCCCTATAAAAAAATAAAGTTATGAGCCTGAAATCTTCAGCAATGGATGAGAAGAGAGGCAAAAGGAAATACAGTGGTGGTTAGCACTGGAATGCATTTAGGCCAAGTTTTAGAGATGAAGCTGTGCTGTAATCCTCCTGGTAGAAGGAGAGGAAACCTTTGCTTTGTTTAAGGTTTTAGGAAAAAAAAAAAAAAAAGAAATTATTCTTTCTGTCTCTGTTAGGCGAGAGAGAAACTGATAGGACAACCCCATGCATCCAAATGAGCAGCTATGTGTCCCTGAAAATCCTGTCCTAGTCTTGAAAAGCCTTCCTGCACAGTCATGCTTTTCTGCCAGGGAAACATTCTGTGAGAAATGTCCAAACCAGCTCTACATTTTCATGCCCAAACCTCAGCCCCAGCATTTCTCCCCTTCGACGGCTCACACATTTCATTGCTTCCACCTCGTGCCACTGCTGTGCAGCCCTGCTGCAGGCTACATCCTGTGTATCCCCTTCCTTGCAGCAAAACAGGTGGGACCCTTCTGAGAAAACGGGGTCATTTTTAGAGCTTTGCTTCCCCTTAATGAGTCCAAGAAACTGGAGAGTTGGTGTACCTCAAAATTTTAGCAGAAAATCCAACACAGTCAACAAAACGAAAATGTATAATGTCAGAGAGCAGGAGAGATTGGAAGGAATCTCTGGAGGTTTTTGGTCCAATCCACCACTCAAAGCAAAGCCAGCTTCAAGTTAGATCTGGCTTTGAAGTTAGATGAGGTAGCTCAAGGTCATTTCCATGAGCTGTGGCTTTAGCAGAGAAGTAGCCCGATGTTTTCCCTGAAAAGGCTCTCCAGCCATGGAGACATTCCCTTCAGACATTCATCCCCAGGGATTCTCCTGTCTCTTCTCAGGAGGCTCTTCACTGCCTGCATGCCCTCTTGGCACAGAGAAATATTTTGGCTAACCCACACCTCATTTGTAAGACACACGTCTTCATTCATTGCTCTGTTTTAAAACATCTGAACTTTATGAATGAATTGCAACCAAAGCTTCTTTACTTTGCAGACAGTGTAGCTGCAAGCCACACACTTCCTGCTCTCTCAAAATAACTTTGCACACTCCCCTTCTGAAAGGCAAATATTAAATTGCATTCATTAGCATGTCTGTTGTAATGTGAGGGCAGAGAAACAAGTACCAAGAGTGTAACTGGCTGGATATACAGGAAAGGTGATTCACCAGACCTTGGGAGCACTTCATGAGATGTAGCCTCCACGACAGGCTCCTGTCCCCTACCATGGTGCAATTAGTGTCTTTACCATAAGGCACACATCCATGTGGACTGCAGCGACCAACATCCTGTCCCTTTTGAACTTCTGAGAGCTCGTCTTTGTAGCCTTAATGTCCTTTTAATGGCAAATTTTGACTGTAATTATTTATTTACATGACTGTGCAGCCTGGAGGGCCTCGCTTACAAGGATTGCGTGAGAAAACTACGATTACTCAGGCTTTGCAGAAAATGATTAAAGCAGCGTGACTAAAGCATTTAAAGCGCAGATCTGTCCTAAAAAAAGGGCAATGTGCAAAGTGCCCTCTTCCTGCATGCTGCAGCTGCCGTCTGTGTTCAGAGACAGATTTGTTAGCTGCAAAGACAAGAGGAAGCTCTTCTTTCTTTTCCTTCTCAGCTGCTTGGCAATAGTCAAATACAGCATGTACTGGATTTTACTCCTTTCAATGGCCCACTCAAATTGTTGACTCATTTGCAGGCAGCTACACCTTCCCCAGCCTCTTGACAGCAGTGAGGTGGGAGACAGGTCCCCAAAGGCGTAATTTGAAGACAGTATTTTTTACAGAGCTGTCAAGAAGTTCTTCATTTGGGTTGCTGAGCCTTTATTACTAGTGACGTGCTGTAAGACAGAGAGGACCCAGCGTGCATCTCAGATTTCAGGATGAGTTTGCAAGACTGATAGAAAGAAAAAAAAAGCAAAACAAAACAAAACAAAGCAAAAGGAGCCCTTCATTTCAGCACAGAGCTTATCTAAGCTGGAATTTGCCGAGTGAGATAAACACAGGCCCTCACAATCTGATTGTCACAGTCATTTCTTAGGGGAGATAAAATCTTTCATCCATGGGTCACTATGAAATTAAACTGGCTGATCTGTTCAGGTAGAGGCAAAGGTTGAATAGCTGAAGGGAAGGGATGAGGAAGGGGAAGATGAAGACATTTCTTTTGATGAGCTGTTTCATACCAAATTGGCCTGAATATTCATTTGTGGGTGACAGCGTTAGGCAGGATGAAGAAAATAAAAGCAGCAGCAATGTCCAGAAGGTGGTGGCCAGAAAGGGGAGAGAAGGATGAAGTTGCTTGTGAAGATGTTCTGTGAGCTTCAAGCACTGCCACTTCATCAAGGGACCCCACAGAGGGACCAGCTTTCCAGAAAGCCAGAACTCTGCTTCTGAAATAAATCCCATCCCACTAGAGCCCCTTGGGCAAAACTGCCAAAAACTTTTGGCACATACCAGATTTTCTAAATAAATAAAAAAATAAAGCCTCCTCTTAAATAGAGAATGAAAAAGGAAATATTTCCAATCCCTGTAGCCAAAAGTTTGATTTTTTTTTCCAGAAGTGATGAACTCCACCAAGTTCAGTGGACTTAGTCATGCTTGCACTGATGTCAGTGGGATCAGAGTTCGGTCCCGGTGACATGGAGCTGGCAACGTAGTCCTCAAATTGTCCTTAACACCATGGGCATCTGGTTCACCTCTGGTTCCGTCTAACTTCCACCGTAGTAGTGCCAACTCTGTAAAAATAGAAGCAGCAGGAGACTGACGGAGAGGTACATTGGGCTCGAAAGACTTTCATGAAGGGAGATGGGTTTTTTTGTCATCCAGCCTTTGAAGAGACAGTGCAGCAGTTGGGTATTCAGGCTTGGCTTGTGCCGGCTTTCACAAATGGAAGGATGTGAGGAGTTATAAATGGAGGGAGCTTTTAATCTCTGAACAAGCTACAAATCGAAGGTGAACCTCATTAACTTGGGCACTTTGTGTGTTAAAAATGAGAAGCATTTCACCTAATGAGAAGCTCTTAATAGGTGTTGTTTTTTGCTAAATTATCATATTAACCAGAAGATAATTAACAAGCATTTTCTTAATGTGGTGCTCTACTGATAAAATCTCATTGTCTATAAATCATCAAGCCACTACAGAAAAAAAAAAAAAAGTCTTTTTAATCATGCTGGGCATTATGGGAAAAAGAAAAGGTACAGAAAAAAATTAATTGTTTGGGAACTAGATGGGAAAGAAAAGAATCTCTCATCTGTTGAGGGGATATATGGGGAGCCTTAGGGTAAACCTAGCACTTAGGGCAGGTTCTTAAAACACTTCAGAGTACTTATGGGAACTGATCAGTCGTTATTGAGATGGCTTCCTTGGGAGTACAACGTGGTAGAAGTTTAAGAGTAAGCACCACCTCCAACTGACATTTCAGAAGAGAATGGGGCAGAGGAGGAAGGTCCTATAAGAAAAATTATTCTTGGTAAAGAAAGTCAAGCAAAATTAAAGCTCAAAGTTCCCTTTCGCAGAAGGTGCCACGGGGCTCTTTAATAAGCTTGCACAGTTGGGACCCTGGCATTTTGCAGTGCTGGAAAAACAATGGCACCAGCAGCACCATGAAGGGACATGGGCTCTGTAGTAATTCCACGTTTCTGATCCCCAGACCCTGCCCTTTGCTGGGGCATCGCACTTCACAAATGCCACAGAAGCATAACTAAGTTGTGATTCATTTCCACCTAGTGCATCCTCCCCAAACTGCCCTGGCATTTCTGCTGTGCCTCTTCCCTGGGACAAATCCCGCCTGTTTCAGCATCTTTCTTACAGGCATTCATGGTCACAGCCCAGATCAGCTCAATATTTTGCATTCCCTGACAAATAGCGGTAATCTTTGAAATGTCCTCATTGCTTCTTCATTGCGTCCATTGAAATTGCTGAATTCAGCAATTCCAGCAGCTTGTCCTCAAGATCTTTTAAATAATTCTTGCCCTCTCTGCCTCCAGGAGAGCTTGCGCCAGGTTTTGCAGGGAGGCAAGGTGGCAGAGGATGAGCTAAGCAGCATTTGTGGATCCTCTTGGTGCTCCCTGCCAGACTTTGCCCAAAACCTGTGGGCTGCATTCACACAGGCAGGAACAGCAGCACTTTCAGCTTGGCATCTGACCCCTCCGCTCGCAGGGAAAGTGGGCACTGTGCCCACTGGCCTGGGTCAGAGAAAGTTTTGCATGGAGAGGAAAGTCAGACCAGGAGCAGAGTTATCTGAATCAGCTCAGAAGCAAAGAGAGGAGGAGAAAAGCAAAACAGCAGGAAAACCTGCAAGCCCAAACTGTTCCAGGGGTCTGGGCATAGGATCCGAGGCCTTCATTTCTTGTTCATAATCCATAGCTGTCCGGAAGAGCCCAGCTGCCCTTATGAATACTCATGAGGCTGTGGGCATGGAAACAGATCTTGTGGAAAGTCATGGATTGCTTTAACAAAATGAATCTGCCTTCATGCAGCTCAGAGTTTCGAAACTATGGTGCACAAATCACACAGCAGCCCTCAGCCCACCCAGGAAACAGGTATGAGTCTGGGCCTCCAAGGACTCCAGAGCAAGAGCCAACAGCAAATGGGATCGTTCTTTGGTGGTCTGCATAAAATTTGGAGATTAAGGATGGAAGAAAGGCTGTGTCCTGAAATCCTCCCCTTTGCAGAGGTAGCAGAGCTCTAAGGAGACTCGAGGTAGGTATGTGCTATGCAGGGTCACAGGCTGAGGTGAAAGTGGTGAAATTGGTGAACTGGAAGTCCCACAGTGCAGAGTACCACGCCAGCTTCCCCCATCAGACCTCAAACAACTCTACCTTAGCCCAGAAGATCCCATTTCATTGTCCTGGCCTTGTGCAGCTCACCTGTGGCAGGAGACAGACTCTGCACCACATTTTCCAGCACTTCCACTTTCAGTCTCTGCACGTGGCTTTGATATCTGGTGCCCATCACACGGTCATGTCCTTAAGGGACTTGTTCCAGGCTATATAACTCAGCCCAACACGCTCTACAGGAGTGTGACAAATACCCTGATGTTCTAGCTACAGGCAGCTTCCATCCATCTACATTAGGTGCAAAGATGGAAGAAGGAGCAGTCCAATCCTGGCAAAACCCAAAAGACCTTCATGGCTCATGGTGCTTCCCATGCTAACAGGAAAATGCTGGAGGACCCCCAGCTGCATAGGAAACCTGTATAGAGACTGCTGAAGCAGAGCTTGGTTCCTGTGGGCCAGAATCAGGAGACACAAGAAGCTGGTTTCACAGCAGGACACTATGCACAGGATGGTGTAATGGTGCTTCTCCAGCTTGTCTTCTACATGAGCTCAAGCCACCGTGGCCTGGTCCTACACTGAATGGGGCATGTATCCCATTCCACCCAACTTCCGTGGGAGAAAGGTGAAATAGAATTTAATTGGGGGAGTGACAGAGGAGGATGGAAGGAGACAAGTGAATGGATAAGAGTGAAAAGTAAGGTTCCACCCAGCTTCCATGGGAGAAGGGTGAAATAGAATTTAATTGGGGGAATGGTAGAGGAGAATGGAAGGAAAGTGAATGGATAAGAGTGAAAAGTAAGACGGAGGAGGAAGGAGGGAGAAGGACAGTTCAGAGTGCCTTAAGCATGTGAGGGGAGAAGGGCAGCAGGGCCTGAGCACAGGCCATGGATTTATAGCATTCACTTAGCACCCCCAACATGACCTCCTCCATGCCCAGGATAGATAAAAAACACCAGGAACCTTCATCCGGAGCTCAAACACCACAAACTCTTCCATTAACTCTCCCTCCACGCCAGCTCCTCTCCTGTCCTTTACCTCTAGGTTATGGTCAGCATCTTGACCAGATTTACCCCAGGCTGCTGCTGGACCTTGCTCTGCAAGTCTTGGTGGGTGGTAAAGTCCTGGCAGATCAGTGCAAACTGTTCCCCTGGTTTGCCTCTCCCTCCAGCCATCAGTGTGACTAGGAGGGGAGGTGGAAATTGTTTGGGCCTTTTGTAGGAACCTCATTCCACAATTTATAGAAAGGGAAAATCCGTTTGGAATTTAAAGCTGCTTTTAGCTCCTTTTGCGTGCATGTATCTGCATGTATATTTTATATATATTTATATGAGTATAGATCATACACACGCACACATACATACTTACATATAAAATATATATAAAAACCCTCTATAAAAATCAAACATAATAAAAAGAGAGGGGAGGGGTGTTTTTGAGCCTTGTAGGCACAAAGAGTTGGAAATGCGCAGCAAGCTTTATAATTACCATAGCATTTCCAGTGCTTTTGGCCACAAAAGCTTGGAATTGAATTGCTTAGCATCCCTCTCTGTCTCGCTGTGACTCTTCCTTGCATCACAGAGCTCAGAAGCATCATTTGAAGTTTCAAAAGGAACATTTTGGTGAATGAGATAATCAGCATTGACTAATCGGCCCCCGTGTAATCCACACATCTCCAGCGGAGGGAACAAAGCCACGTCCAATTAATCCCCTTGGGGCATGCCTAAAAACACATCCTGTGGCCCCCGTCATAGAGGAGGAGGCGGAGAGGATTACGCTGTCAGGAGCATCATACCTCTGTACTCTTGCATCATCCAGGACCTTGTTGCATGTAATTCCAAGTAGCAAACACTTTAGGAGCAGCGCTGTGCAAGAACAGGCCATTTGGCCCACTTGGATCTCTATGCTCAAGGCACAGAGGAGACCACGTTTAACAGTACTAATGTGGGAAAGAACCCACTGCTACCTGGAAGAGATGGAAGGGCATGGTCAGCACCTCGTGCCCAGGGGACTCTACCCTCCTCCCCTCTACTCGCCTGGTCAAGAGGGGAAATCACTTTCCACTCCTCCTGCAGCTCGATGCTCAGAGTTTCTGTGGGGTGTGAGAGGAGCTGTGCAAGGTTCTGGACTGCTCATGCATTTCACATGAAGAGTCACTGGATCAAACAAACAGCAAAACCCAGGAGTAATCTCAGAAGCTCTTAAATCCCCTACTTTCTCATTGCTATGGAAGAAGCGTATATGATGCAGTGGAAGGTGAGCAAGGGCACGAGCGTGCACGCGTATGCATGCAGGAACACAGCCACACGCGTGCCTACACACAGCTGCATCTCCGCAGCTGGCAATGAACATGTTTCTGACCTGCCATCTGGCCCCAGGTGTATTACAGAGCAAATTCACAGGCCCAAATCCCTAGCAGCCGCAAACACCCATTCCCAGGACTTAAACTTGCTCTGCTTTTAATACATTGCACCTCAATTAAAAAGCAAAGGGCCTTGTTAGAATCCCCCGTGAATCCATCGCGGAGAAGCGGAGCTGCCCCTGTTGTGCTGCAATCAAACCAAAGCAGTTGATCATCTTTGGAGAGCCCCGTTCTCTCCAGACAGAGGCATCTTTCTCCCTTCACTGACACGCTCGCATACGTACACGCTGATTCCTGCGCCGTGGCTCTCCAAAGGGAGCTATCACTCTCTTCAAAACGCTCTCCTGTAGTCAGCAGTGATAGGCAATGTAATAATACCTTTTATTGGGTCAATATATCAGCTGGAAAACAGAAGCTATTCCTTTCTTCAGGTGATGGCCAAAGAGTGACCTACGTGAGTGCGCAGGCCTGTATATTATAGCTGTTAGGTTGGCCCAATAGGCGGCACAGTATATTTACCTCTCTTAGTTTGTCCCTTTGTGCTTTATTGCGTTTCCTGTTTTGTAAGCTGCCTTAATAAAACATCTTTCTGAAGGGCTCTCGCCCGTGTAGTAAATATCCTCTCTCATCCTCCAGCTTAGATAGGCATCAATCAATCAGAGGAGGCCCCTGGGGACACCAGCGTGCATCATTCAAGGTTAGGGACTGGACAGGCGGGTGACAGCAGAAGGATGGCAGTGCTTCTAGGAATTAACCCTCCCGCTGGTTGTGCAGCAAGGAGGATGGGCAGAGTCTGCTCTACACACACAAGGCTTCATCTCTTATCCACAGCAGGGGCAAGGATGGAGAAAAACAGGCGTCACTGAAATTGGCCATCTGGGGTAGCCAGTAGCAAATGCAGAATGTGTTGAAATGCCTTGGGCTCTCCTGCCAGTAGATATCAAGATTTCACCATGGTTTTCTGGAAACAGCACATGCAAGGCCTGAGGAGTCTTTGCCTTGTGAGGTGGGTCAGGATAGGGGGAAATAGCCTCCGTGGGGAAGACCAGACAACAGTTGGTTTGCTCCATGCCACTGAGGAACCGCAGCAAACGTCTCTGCTTGCTGCCAGTCCCAAGAGTGACCACCCACCATGGCGACACTGGAGCTGCCTGGTGTGAACCCAGCAGAGCTTTGCTCAACCCTGAACCAGGTCAGGAGGTATCTCACAGCAAGGAAAGACTACGGTTATCTGGAAAATCTTCACAACAAGGTTTATTGCTGTCTGCGCTTCCAGACTTTGCAAGTTTCTCTCTCAGATTAACTCTTCTGTGCCTTCCATCAAGTGAAGGAATTCAAAAGATTAACTTAATACTGCACTATTAACACATCAGAATGCCAATATTTGCTTGCATTTGCCTTCAGTGGACTAGAGTGCCAGATGGGAGTGTGGAAGCTCTCATGTAAGGAAGCACCAACCATAAGTAACAGTGACCTTTTAATTGGTCCATTATAAGGTCAGTGCTTGGCTACCACATTGGGAGAGTTCACTAAGCAGTTAAACCATTTAGCAGAGCCCGGATCTTTGGAAAGGATGTAAGTGGTGTGTTTGTTGTATATGAGGTGCATTTGAGAGTCATTAAAGGGCTGTTTTTTTCAGGAAGACGCTCATTTTAACAGCATTAGTTCCTAGCTCCACCAGGCAAGCCCTTGCTGAAGTGGCAGCTATAGATTTCATCTTATAGTTTCCTCCATACAGCAGAGGACGGCTCGCAGACATCCTCGAGCAGAGCTACTAATGGCAACAGACATGCAGGAACGTGTAATATATCCAGGCTCGGGAGTGAATTAAACCTGAGCGCTCCGTACACAGATCCCCTCCGGTTGGATGGCAGACAAGAGGTGGTGTGCTGGATAATGTACTCGCAGGCTGTGTTTTGTAATTTGGCTCCTTTCATACTGACCGATAATAGGCACAGTTTGCAAGCATAAATCCAGCACGTGCTTCCACCTGTAGCTTTTCGTTGATGGTGCAGCTGGCTGCTTGGCCAACCGGTCCACGCTCCTCTGAAAACAAGCTCAACTGCTTCTACGCTGATGCCAAGGCCACAAAGGCTTGTCCTAAGGATGGGGGTCACTGTTTGGTTACACAAGCCCGTGATCAGGCAATAGCTGACATGACTTGGAGCTCCAGGTGGTTCTGCACAAGGGGCTCCAAGCGGAGCAGATGGCCATGCTGCTGTATGCAGCCCTTCAGCCCAGCTCTGTAAGGTTTGTCACGAAGCTCTTCATGGATGTGGCGTGCGAGGATGAAAAAAAAAAGCAGTATGACGGCCAGCTAGCAGCACTGCTCAAGTGCATGGAGCTAAGTGGAAAGACACTACAGAGGGAAGCTCCATGTTAAAGGATCTGCTGCTGTGTTCCAATTCTATGATGTCCTTCCCCTGCCCTTCCTCCCTGCCTTTCCCTCTGGTGGATCTCCAATAGGCTGCCATCCCCTTCACCTTGGAATAAAGGATTTTACTAGTGACAGGGACTCTCTAAAAATCTCCTCTGGCCAAAATGACAAATGTATGTATCTCCTGGAAGACAAAAGACCTCGAGTGAGCTGGAGCTGATGGCAGCAATGACAATTAGACCCCTTGGTCTGCCCATGTGCCCACAACCTGGCCAAGTCCTTCAAACCCGCTGCTGAAAATGACAGGAATCAGAATGGAGCAGAGATGATGTTCTGCGTGTTTATGCCCAGAAACAGATTTAATAAAATCTCCATCGCTGCTGGGAGCATGTCTAGTGCTGGCAGGATGCTCCAGCCAGGGCTGCTGGAAGCTTTCCTCTCTTACTGCTTCCCTGCTCCTTTCTGTTTGCACTTTGAGCAGGACCTATAGTGCCTATCCAGGCTGCAGACTTTTGTGCCAAGCTAACAGCAATGCACCCGTGCCTCAACAGACCCTATAGAAATGCCAAGGGAAATATCATCATTATCTCTGTCGAACAGAGAATGAATGTATAGAGATCTACATGGTGAAAGCTCAAGGCATGGAGGTACATGTATCCCCCAGGTGATGGCTAGCGTGATGCCATCAGATGATGCAAGGTTACACCAGGAGCCAGTACCAGAACAGAGGCGGCTTGAACCCACGTTTGACAGATCCCTGTCATTCTTGCCAGAAAATAAAACCATCTTTCACTCCTCTTGCAAATGAGGCATCAAAATCTGTGTACATTTGAATAACAGCAAACACAGTCCTGCTCCACTAGCTCCGCGCTAGCGGCAGTGCCCCTCTTGGCTCATGAACTCCACGATGCTCCCGCTCTCCATCCAGAAGGCAGGAAGCTCTGCACCGCAGAAACGCTGCTGGATCACCGCTTTTGGCGAGGCGCATGTTTCATTACACTTAGCAGTTCCCGCTCTCCATCCAGAAAGCAGGAAGCTCTGCTGGAAACGCTGCTGGTTCACCGCTTTTGGTGAGGCGCATGTTTCATTACACTTAGCAGGAGGGCTCTGACTGCTTTGATTCATTTACGCTTTACAGCTCTGCAAAACCATTTTGCTTTTTGGCAATGTGATTTCCATCCCCAGCTCTCCACAAGTTAGGGCCAGGAATGCTGCACTTGGGCAGGGTGAGTTGCATGAGTCACGTTGCATGAGCCTGACCTGACTTAGCTCCTACTGCTACAGCACAGGATGTAGGATGCCCAGCAGCAAGAACACTGAGCCTGCACCCCCAGGGTGCTTTTTTTCTTCCATTTTTTGTTGTCTTGTCAACCTAGTTAGCAGACATGCCTATTTCTTTGCCATAACAGTGTGATATGCTGCCCCATCAATATAGCTTCAACTTGGCCAGTCTCCTCCCATTCCACAGCAAACACTCCTATCTCTCTAAGTTTCTTTTTCCCCCAGCAGCTAATTACTGCGCTGCCACGACCTCCCACCCAGACCCATCTGTAGGGCAAAATCAACTTTCATGCTCAGCAGCAGCCCAGATTAGTGGCTTGTAAATAGAAGCATCTTTGTGCCCAAGGGCTGACCTTTGACTCAGCTCCTGATCTCAGTGGATTTGATGTGTTTGACTATTTGTCTTGCCGCTGTCCCAGAGGAAGAACAGGAGAGCGGAGAAGGCACGCGACCGGGAGCTCAGCGGATCTGGGCTCTATTCTTGGCTCCATCGCAGACTTCCTCTCTGACTCCCAGCAAAACAAGTGACTCTGTCTATTCCCAGGTTAGTGAGGGTTGTGTTCTGCTGTGATGGTCTCCATTAGATGCGTCCATAGTAGGAGAGTCAAAGAGCAGTCAATACAATACAGCTGGAGCCTGTATTGCTATATTGAGCCTAAAATCCTTAATTCTACCAGCATTTCAGACCCAGTCCCTCATACTCTTCCCACATAGCCTCATCCCTACCAAACTCCCAGTCTTCCCTGCCTCCGCACCTTCCCTGCCTCCTTTCTTCTCTTCTCTTCTCATCTGTAGGTTTAGCAGTGGATGTAGTCCTAAAGAGTCACCAAATCCCACACCTTCCTCAGCTCTTGCCATTTCAATCTCTTGTCTGTCCTAGATGTTCAGGCTGCTCCTCTTGTCCCTGTCGCTGTATCTTATATAAGGGCATTTCTTTTCCATTGCAGTCAATATTCCCAGTACTATTAACTGTGTCTCCTATAATAGTGACAAATTAAATAATCCATTAGAATTGGGTTAGATGGGAAATCAATAGGTTTAAGACAAAAAGCTGGCATAACTGTGTGATAGGAAACTCCTCCAACTGACCTGCACTGGGACAGGGCTGGTTGGGAATGCTCCTAGTCCTTAGTGCAACACTGATACTAAGCTCTCCAGATCATGAATCAGTGGAGGTGACCCCATCCTGGATGATGGCAAGCACCAGCTTGGCGTGAAACCTCCACACAATAGGTCTGCACAGACCTTCAGGCAGCACAAACATAATATCAGACACTAGATCCAAGCCCGCTAGCTATAGAGATTTACTACTCCCTGCAATTATAGCTGTTGTTTTTCCTTACCACCCTTCCTTCATGGAAATGGAAAATGTCTTTTTTTTTTTTTTGGAATGCTGTCAACTGTCTGAGTTTTCAAATCATTTTATAAATGGGTACAGCCCCATTCAAATGGCAAGAAAGTCAGTCCCAGCTGGAAGCTGACACTCATATGCTGGCATGGAGACTTCACAAGTTGCTCCTGGGGGCTCTGCCTTTGTAGCTTGCAGCAACAATCAGTTGGAGGCCGTTTATGAGAGAGGGAACACAAGTCCTGTCAACTGCACTAGGGTAAGGAAAGGCAAAAACAAGCAAAACGATATAGCACTTTAGCTAGAACTTTTCTAAAAAATAAAAAATAAAAAGACTATGTGAAGAAGTTGGCCCCAGCAAACCCGACATCTTCACACAAAGAAATTATGAACCAAATAGTCTTACAAGAAAGAAAAGCAGAATTTGCTAAATTCTATTTATTTT
This sequence comes from Tinamus guttatus, assembly GCF_000705375.1. The sequence goes on from NW_010578234.1 coordinate 13,581, forward strand.
AAATTAAGTTATTGAGAGAAGTCACAGGACAGGACAGACAAGCTCCCAGCTATAGGCAGAAACGAGAATCCGACAAAGTACCCATCACAGATAGCATCAGTAGAAAAAAAATGAATGACACAAAAACACTGAGAATCTCTTCTGGTCTTTTTTATATTCTTTTTTTTTTCTTTTTTTCTTTTTTTTTTTTAAGATTATATAAAGCAGAGCCACAGTTACCAGGTTTGCTTTGAATGCTAGGTTACTTAGTTACAAGGTCTGCTTAAGAATAAGTATACCTTAGAGGCCTGAGAGAGAAGAAGCGCCGGGAAGTGAACCTCAGACTCAAAGACACAGACATAACAAAGAACAAACTAAAACATATTAAACACACAGTTGGGAATGAATTTTGAGCTGAGATCAAGGAAGAAAGACAAGTAATCCTCAAACCTAAGGTTATAAAGAACAGCTCCCAGACTTCTGCAGCTCTCAAGCTTCAGACTGCTAAACTCAACTTAGATACACAAACTGCTAGTTGCACAAGTCACACAACCCCCTTTCTTGATAGTTCTGGTGTTGCACTCAAAATCCTGTTATGGACAAAAAAATAAGACAACAAAATTTAGGAAGCCAATAATGTATTTTTAGTGCCTGTGTGATGCTCACCCTGGCAGTGTCCCTCCAAGCTCTGCACTTAAAGGCATCAGTCTTCCTCCAGCAGAAGGTGAGGTTGTCACCGTGAACTGTCACCACCCTAAGGTACTCACCAGGATGAGGGTGATGTCCACAGTGCCATTTCCTCCTCCCCAGTCGTGGGTCCCCCAGTGCCTTTTTCATGCTTCTTCTCCCTTTCTGGAGACCTTGCTTGCCCATTTCTTTGCCATCAGCTCTGCATGAACCCTTCCTTTGATATGATAGCCCATAATTGTGTTTCAGACCATTTTGTTAAACAAGAGGGAAAACAAAGCCATGGTGTACTACCAGCCAGGGTAGACCTGTTATCCCCCAGGCTGAATACAGCCAATGGCCTGACTTCACTCTCAAGCCCACAAGGTCAATACCCAAATTATTAGAATTCATTGAAAGGTACAGATACGAGATTAATTTGACCGACAAAGCACTAATTGGTTTCAGGACTAATTAAGTATATATACCGAGCCTTGCTTAATCAGTAAAATATCCAGTGGCATTAAAATGTCTAAGAGTACGAATCCCCAGAGATTTAAAGTAAATAGTTAAAATCAACTTAGATCCAATTATCATATAAATCACTAATGACCTGGGTAGATTGGAAGCTCTTTGGCTCAGCCTCTAGGGAAGAATAAACCTGATAAAAATGAACATGCTACCTGGATTAACAAACATGCTCTGGGAACTTCACTGCAAATATTCCAATAGGAGTTACCAGGATGCTTCCAGTGACACCATCATTCACTGGAAAATACGAATATTTCAAAATAAATAATTTTCACAGAAGCGTCTCGATGCAACTTTGATGAGGAACTTTCATGTTCATGATACAGACCTTCATTCATGCAAGAACAGCCAATTATCTATGGCTGGGCACATCCCCGATGAATACTTAAACTGGAGGGCAATTAGCGATTTCCGGTCCCATCTTCCTGCTCTCTGCTTTTTCATCTCACTCATGTTAACATTCTGATATTTCATGTCTAAGAAGAAAGAGAGAAATAAAGAAATAAAGAAAGAGGAAAGAGAGAGAGAAAGAAATAAAGAAATAAAGAAAGAGAGAGAGAGAGAAAGAGAGAGAGAAAGAGAGAGAGAAAGGGAGAAAGAGAGAAAGAGAGAGTAAGATTAAGAGAGAGAGAAATGAAAGAGAGAGAGAAAGAAGGGGAGAAAAAGAGAGAGAAAGAGAGGGCGAGAGAGAGAATGAGAGGGGGAGGAAAGAAAGAAAGAAAGAAAGAAAGAAAGAAAGAAAGAAAGAAAGAAAAGAGAGTGTAACTTTGGCCTAAAAAAAAAAAAAGGAAAAAAGGAAAGGTCTTGCATGCCCCGAGATACTCAGGTCTAGAATTTTAAATTAATTAAGTGAAAATAGTGTTGGATGAGGAATTCCAGGTATCTTCTTTGAGAACAACAGCTGACAGCTGAATTACTGGAATTTAGATTTCCAAAATCTGAAGAAAGGGCACAAAAACATCACCATAACTGAAATCATGGGAGGGATATAAGACCTTATGTAGGAGACACATAAGAAATATCTAATAGCAATATTTTGCCAAGCAAACTCAACTTTTATGTGCAGAATACAGCTGGTTCCCAGAATACCGGATTTCTCCTATCTACCAGGATTGTCTCATATTGGCCCGTTTAATTTGTCAGCCCAGATTCCAACCTTCCTCTCCATTGATGTGAATCCCACTCCAAAACTTGGGAAAGGTGATATGTGAAAAAGAAATCTAGATGAAATATGATACAGTTTTTATATCTAGTGATTACAAAATCCTAGTGTTTATATCTGGTAAACTGCAGATTAGGAAATGCTGCCAATAAATGGTCATTCAAAACCTTCATCTCCTCACTCTAGAGTTTAGCGAGAAATCAGAATCCCTCCCATTTTGTATAGTGCTAAAATTTTCCCAGTTTGCCTGCTTTGTCATATGATTTCCTAATGATCTACCAAAGAGTTAATCTGAGTGTAATGAGGCACAAATGAGATAAGGAATTAACAGTAAATACTTTGCCCACAGTGGAATAAAGTGATTATAGAAATGCCCTTGGACCTTTCACTCTGTCTCATGCAGGAACAGAAAAAACAACTGTATGTTATATTGGTCACCTCAAAAATCTGTGTGAAAGCTGTGGTTCTCCCACCCCAAGCAATGCAAGCAGGAAGCGCTGGAGAACTGCATGTTTATGTAGGTTTTGGACATGGGCTTTCATTCCAAAGGTTCAAAACACAATCCCAGAGGTCTGTAGTGTCCTGGGTTAACATGTGTCCAGCAAACAGTGGTGGGAGGCACATTAAAGCAGATGGACAACTGGACCTTATGGGTTGCAATGCCTTCTGTGCCAGAAAACCGTTCCACATGGCACATCATCTTGACTATGGGACCTGTTTTTTTAAAGAAAAGGACAGGCCATGTGGGACATGCAGCCAAGCACATGCAGTCAAACCATGTCGGACAGTTTCTCCTTGACCAAAGAACCTTCGTGAGACCTAGGTGAAAGGCTTGAAAGAAATCCATGCCCTTCTTCCCTGCCTTCTCTTCTCGATGCTTTTCCTGCTATTTCTTTGTGTTATTTGGCTTTGGTAAGTGCCTAGAAAATACCTGTGTGCTCAGAAAACCTTTATATCCAGGCAAGTAATTAATACCTTGGTTGTTCCCTAGCATAAAGCACTTCAGCAGTGCTTGAAATGTATGTTAGGACCTCTCATTTGCTTCTTTTTTTCAATGAATAAAAATTGGATGGAAAAAAAAGTTTAATAATAATAACAAAAAAAGGAAACCCCCATCCCACCTTGTTCTCCAAGTATGGGCTAAGCCTCAGTGTCTTGTCATCCCTTCCTTTACATCAATAGAACTTTTGGTGTCTTTCTTTGCTTTGCAGTCGGAACTTAGCCCTCACAAGGTCAAAATAGCTCACAGAAATGGAAGCCTGCGGCCGAATAAAGCTCTGATTTAGCCAATTGCTCAAACTCTTGTTGCTGAAAAAAGCCCAGCAGCACTGAAATATTATAGGCATGCGGATGCAGCAGAGCACGGGATGGACTCATGGAAGTGTGGGAGAGGATGAGGAGAGGTTGTGCTGCAGGGCAGTGCTAGATATGAGCTCTGGACTCTGTGTCGCTTTGCTGCTTTGCTCCTCCTACCTGGTTAAAGCAAATCCAGGAGCAATTTTAATGAAAATTCCCTGGACCTGAGCCATCCAAAGCTGGTGGGAAAGTTGATTCCCTTAGCGTAATGGGGAGGCAGCTGGAGCGTGGCTCCCCAGGCTGGTAATGCATTGGGTCCCTGCAATGCGAAAGGCAGCACTTTTTTGCAAGGCAAAAGCAAGTCCCTGGCGTGAGCACGAGCAGAGCTGTGAGAGACGATCGCAGCCACTGTCATGATGGTATGAATGCAATTTATAATGCGGCGTATTGACGTGGTAATGGGAAATACTGCATCAGTAGCAGTCGCTCATCCATCACCAAGCGGCACCGCAGGCTGCTCGCGCACAGCCCACACTGGGGGAATAGAGAGGGACTCCTGCCTTGAAACACCCTCTTGACCTGGGGGAGGAAACTTTGCTAAAATGGGTCTAGGAAGACCGTGTTGCAAGACTTATCCAAATCGGTTCTCCTTCCAGCCATTGGGATGAGCAAGGATGAGCCAACTCCCAAAATAAGAGAACTGCTCTGATCCTACAGCTGCCTGTCAGAAAATAAATTGAGCCCTCACCGATTGAGTCCTCACCAAGGACTCAGTGGAGATGCATCCAAACCAAGGAGCATGGCAGAGATGAGCACCAACCTGCAGGCTGCAGAGCACTGCGGGAAGGGACAAGGTCTGATAGTGACCCAAAGGGCTGAGAAAAAATCAGCTGGAATTGCAATGTAGACTCTGAAAGCAAATTTTCCTCCTGGCTCTTGTGATTAGATGAGGCTCTGACACATGAAGCTTGATTACCCTGATGTTATTGCAGATTAACTACTACTACTGCAGATTTACTAGTCACGGTCTCTTTTTTTTTTTTTTTAAGACCATCGTGTTACCTAGCAGAAATATCCAGTCTCATTTTATATTCATTTATGGCCATCAGCTCACAACCCAACACAGTGTGTAGCACCATGCACAGAGCTTGCCAACCCAGATATTTGTCACATGAAGCAGCGCAGGCCAATTTAGAGCTGGGCTAAGTCAGTCCAAGTCTGCTTGGTTTGGCCTGGGGACTGAATTTCAAAGATAAATGCCTTTACATGTTTGCAAACACCAAGCCAGCTACACATCATCAGGGCAGGATTTACACATCGGTTTTACACCTCTGGGGTGGAAAACTGCATCCTTCCCCACATAACATGCCACATGTGGCCTAGGAAGTTGGATTTTTTTTTCATAGAGAATCGAGTATTCATCTGTAGTCAGTTCCCTAGATAAAAATAGGTCAATTCTTGCTTTTGCCCCATGCCCTGGGCAAGGTTTTTTTCATTCCTTATGCTGGAAAATACATAAATAAATGAATAAATAACCCATCATATCCCAGGATGCTGAGGCTGAACAAGGCTTTCCCTGGACATGCCATTGGTTGAGCATCTCCCTGCACATTTGCCTGTGGTTTCTGGTCAACCCTGGGCCAAATTTTGTCCCTGAATTTGCATTGTTGGAGAGGGGATTTGCTGGAATTTGCACCATGGGTTGAAAGCCAGCTAGCAAAACGCAAAATTTTAGAGGGGGGGTTGCAGCAAGCCACAGTCAAGGGCAGTTCAGTGCTCACTTGCTCACTGGAGCTCCACAGGCATTGGAGGGATGCAGGGCAGTCCCCCGTCTCCTCCAAGTTGTGGAATTGTTGGAAAAATGGGGATTTGCCTGTTGCTAAGCTACCCGAGGCCGAGCAGCGTGGTGGCAAACACAGGGCATCAGTCTCTGCTTTTGAGAGCTCAAATCCTTAATCTGTGGATGAAGGAAAGGGGGGGATGTTTGTGAGCAGGATACTCTGGAATGGGGCATCATCAAGCAGGAAAGGCTCCTCGAGGATGTGCCTTTTAGGAGCAGAAAGCCTCGGAAGAGATTAGCCCCTGGATGCAAAAACAAAACCAAATGCCCTTACATAACGCCAAGCCCCTGTAATGCTCCACGCTCGTCCCTTATAATTAATTAAAGACAGAAGGAGATTTTTGATCTGGAAAGGAAAATTATTTCACTCTGAAATAAATAAACAAACAAGCCCCACAGAATTTAGAGCAGAGCAAACACAAAGCCGTGCTGCCCTGCTCCTGCTGCGCTGCGTGGTGCCCCGCTGGAGCCGCGGGTTCGAGCCCCGCTGGCTGCAGGTCAGACACCCCCGTGCTTGGCCTGCGGCTCCTTTGCAGCGGGGGCCGTTTCCTTGTGTTTGCTTTTCCCACCGCTGATACTTAACAAATGAAACCTAATCGATGCCCGTAATAAAGCTTCCTAGGCGGTAGGAGGGAAAGTTGTCATTATAATGGGAGGATTGATTCTCCCTGCAGTAACTCGGCTCTAAGAGGCTCCAGCTTCAGCTCACGGGTTTGACCTTTTGCTTAGCTCAGGCTGGTTACAGCCGTATAGACACGGCACGTGTCCCCTCAGCTCTCGTCACCCATCTCAGCTGATAACTTTCAGGTGTAAACGATGCACTAACATTGCCAGCAGCAGCCTGAGTAAATCCCCCATCACCCTGGTGCACCATGGAAGCCGTTCTCCTGAAAACTGGTGTTGTAAATGTTGTATAAAGCCATATAGTCTCTTAGCAGGTGCTTCTGATACCAGAGTTTGGCCTCGCTTGTGAGCAAGGAAGAGATGTCCTATCGGCCTGAGAAGGGGACATGCATCACCAGAATGCACAAATGCATCCCAGTGCCTTCAAACAGGAGCTCTTTGGGCACTTCTCACTGGAGATCCTTTTCATGTAGTGGAGATCCTTGTCTGCCTCCAGAACAACACTGCTACCTTAGTACAGATCGCATAACACCTCGGTGCATCACCTCAGAGCAAGGAGATCCTTACCCTGCACAACTGGGTTCCTTCCCCTTCTGCCACGGCTGCCAACACAGGAGCAATTGCTACCACTTGATAGACCACTCTGCTAGATCCAAAGTGAGTAACACCAGCACGTGGTCTGTAGGCTTTTGATCAGTGAATGCAGATGCAGCTATCTATCTCCTGAATCCATGTAAAGGCAGCAGTGAGTACTAATTTTATAACCACTAGTCACCTAAGCTGGGCATACAGTCTACATGGCTATAGTGGCACACGTGGTGAACCCGCCAAGGAAGAAGATATGACCAACACCTTCAGTTTCTGGAATAAAAGGAATTTTGGGGGGGTCTTAAATACTCATATGACCTGGACAGTGACTGGGACACACAAGAAGAGCATCCAATAACCACCAGGCTCTCCTGGCTGTCCCTGTCTGGCTTCTTGTGACCAAAGAAATAGCAAAACCTCTCTCCTGGAAGAAGAGTGCTGCTTGCATCAAAGACTAGTTATCATCAGGAAGACAATATGTGTTATTTTTGCCCCAGAAAGTACTCACCCCAGTAGCTGGTCCTTCTAGATCGGACGCTAGAGGCACCTTTCCCAAAAGGACTGGTGCCAGCCCTGCTTTTGCAGAAGTGGAGATGGGAATGAACAGGGACCACAAGCTGCAGCAACTTTTCACCATCACGAACACATCAGAAGTTAGGAGGACAGAGCCAAAATTCCATCTTCAGGCAAAAAGTATTAATCTGTGCACAGACGTCCAGGCTGTCCACACACCCCAGGGAACTCACTGCATGGGAGACAAGGAGTCCCAGCCTCCCAGACGATGGGCTGTGCTCAGCCAGCACAGTAGAGCAGAGGTTTTGTTTTAATGCCATGTATTTGTGCCTGTTTTATGAGGCTGTGGTGAAGTGTTCCCAGCAGCACATTTAGACCCCACCACCGTCTGGCAGAAGCCCGGCCACAAGCCCGTGAAGGAGCAGCCAAGTCAAAATGAAGACAGAGCACCGGGAGGTTTTGATGAATGATGGGCAGAGCTGCCTTCAGAATGAGCATCTCACACAATATACAAACGAAGACACAAATCAATGCAATGCGATGTTTAAATTCCAGAAAGAAAGTAAAAATCAACACATCTATCACACTCAGACACACGTTGGTATGAGTCTGAATGCTGGCAGCACTTTTTATGAATGGCAGGAGCCGGATTAATTCAATCTGGGATGTACACGCAGCAGGATATGAGGTCCCTCTTCCCTCTCTCAGAGGCAAAAACTGCACTGTTGCCATTAGCATCCTTGTTGAACAGCTCTCCATCTGGGATGCATTAATTCCCCCAGCGCATCTCCAGGAAAGGATTAAGTCCCATTTAGCAGGAGGCAAACTGAGGGGACAAGCACCACCACATGGCTGACGTTTGAGGAGAAAGACTAAGTTCAGGCTGGACCACTGAAGCAAACAGTTGATTAAAAGGAAGCAAAGTAGAAACAAAGCAGCAGAAAAGATAAAAGAGCAAAAGATTACGCCAAAATCTGCCGGACATGAGCTCAGCCCTGAGCTGCTATACGGGGTCTTCTTCTAGGGTAGTCAATTCTAGCAAAGCTGATCATTTTGGAGAAGAAAATAGGGTATTTCTGGGACTGTGATCATTCAGGCACCCCTAGCCTTGAAATATTCCCTTACACATAGATAGGGGATACCTACTCTGCCATCATATAACCATGCTAGTACTGATGGGTTGCAGACGAGACCTTCTGCTCATCTCTCTGTGTCACCCCTTTATTAAGGAAGTGGATTGTGCTGAAGTTCATATATTAGTATAAAGACAACAATCTTGGGTTTACTAGGTTCTGTTTAACATTGATTCTTTTTTCAGTCACTTTGTTCAGTGATTAACTTCATTTGTTTGCTTTTTCTTCTGCCAGCAAGCATACAAATTAAGCATTACCCAGATTTTACGGTGGTTGGTTGCTCAGTTTTACTTGACAACAAGCACCTCAGCAATGCTGAGAGAGGTGGTTGTCTTCTCCCCAGCCTAAGCATCCAACTCCCAGGGGTGTTTTACAGCCCTTCTAATTCATCCAAGTTTAGCCATATCCCTCTGGCTCCCTGCAAATCCACAAGTAATGCATCCTAAGAACAACTGGTGCACAAACATTGTAACTGTGATTATTCAGGCACCCCTAGCCTTGAAATATGCTGAGAGGTGGTCATCTTCTCCCCAGCCTAAGCATCCAACTCCCAGGGGTGTTTTACAGCCCTTCTAATTCATCCAAGTTTAGCCATATCCCTCTGGCTCCCTGCAAATCCACAAGTAATGCATCCTAAGAACAACTGGTGCACAAACATGTCATTTAGACCATGTCTACCAGACAGCTCCGAGCTTTCATGGACCCTAAGTACAAGGTGAAAATTTCCAGGTGAAAATTTCTAATAAATTTAAGAAGAAGGTACTTAACCCTGCAAAACCTTTCCCTATATACTCGTGTACAAGTCTTGTAATGAGACTCTCCCACCTTGCCCAAGACAGCTGTCCTCCCAAAGAGCTCGTGTTTCAGGCTGTCTGCAAACTTATCAGTCTTACTTACCCAAACACTCAACTTCTCTTCACCTCTGCAAGGTCTGGAATAATGCAAATGTGATATTTTTAAAGTTAGTTTGTCTTGGGCAGTGAACTTTTAGCAACCTAAGTGATACACTTGAGACCTCAGCAGGCACCTCCTGCCTCCACTGCAGGAAGAGACAAAACAGAGTATGGGAAGTCCCATGGAAATGTTGGTGTTTCCTTGTCAGGACAAGCAGCAATGCAACAAGTACCTTCAGGCTGCCCTGTCTTCTTCTCTGCCGCCTCCTCTCCTGTGCCTTTGGCCCCATGGGGCAGACACGTCTTCCCCATCACATCAGACATACCCAGCAGCCCTGCCCATGGAGCTGGTGGGTCTCACACAGTGGTTCCCACTGAACATAGATGCATTCAGAGATGAGTGATGCTGGAGAGAAGGAGCTCCAAACCATCCACAAACACCCAAGTTAGCTATTCTGAAACCTAGCCTGAGACACTAAGGCAGAGATGTCCTAAAATGGCTGAGAAAGAGGCTCCTGAGCATCCCATGGGCTCACCAAAGTCACACGAGGAGACCGGGAGGAGCTCAAAATTAAACTCAGATTAAAAACCATAAACTCATTCCTAATCCAGGAGCTCTTTAGGGTCATTCCCCAAGCTCATGAGGCACAGCAGAGATGGAGTAGGAGCCCTTATGCCTATGAGAGCCAGCAAGAAGATAAAACTGCTACCCTCATGCACTGGGTCCCAAAAAAAACCAGGACAGGGATTGTGGGGGGCACTGGCTCTCTGCTACCCTTTGTCTGTGCCTTGCATTGCTGAGAGCAGTTCAAAGACATAAGTCAATCTGCAGCTGACAGCACATATCTCAGGCAGGATGGGCTTATTTTGAGCCATCCCCCTCCTGCTCCTCTGCTGCAGGGTGGAGAGCACATCATTGATTCACCTCCTGCTAGAAATGACTGTAAGATCCAGGAATGGCAGCATTTAACCAGCATCAAAGGCAGGATCAGTCTGCTCCTTTTAGTGTGATGTCAGGTGTCAGGGAGAGCATCTGCAAATAGAAATAGGAGGACAGGCTACCTCTCACTCACTCATCTAGCTATCCAGGATGACCTGGGACCCATTGATTAATACTTAGCACTTCTAGAGCAGGTTACAACTTCAAAACACGCCGCACAAATGTTAACTAATTAACCCCCTTGCCAGGTTGTGAGGGAGGGGAGAGCTGTGATCTCCGTGGTGCAGGTGGGCAGCAGAGGCACAGGGAGTTCAGGGGAGAGGAGGAGGCAAGCCAGCTTGGGAGGGAAGTGACAAGCTATGAAGTTATTCCTCCTGATGCTGGTGCTCCCATCTGTGACCAAGGAGCTGTTGCCATCATTGCCTACCTCCTACAAGAGGGGAGGGTGATAAATCATATCCTTTTCCTAAGGAGGGGATGGGACAAGAAAAAGCCATTTGCTTGGGACCCTCATCCACCAGTGACTGAAGCTGTTGCCCTGGCCTTAATCTTCAAGAGAAAGTCATGCCCTGG
>NW_010578236.1:0-14936 GCF_000705375.1 Tinamus guttatus
GTTTGTTTTCCATAATAGTAACAATAATAAAAACTGGGTCAAATAGTTGTTAGTAAAGTGACACGGCTGAGCAAAATTTGCTTTGATTCCAAGTCTTAAATGACTCATATTTTTTTTGAAGGGTGGAAACTTGGAGGAGCTTTCATTTGTTAGAGATGTGCTAAGTAGGTATCTTAGTTGGGTTTAAAAAAAAGTTAAATACCAAAAAAAAATTAAGTAAGCAAAGCAATATCTCATGGATAGATTATTTATCTGGAGTTAAACTTCTAGCTTCCTTCCTGATTTTAAAAATCTTTCACTGGTACATTTTGGAATTTACATGTTTTCACCAAGGTAACTCTACCTGAAAAGTTTAAAGGTAGTTTCTGCTGCAGAAATATGAAGCACAGCAGCAAGAAGAGGGCAAGTAACAGACTTCTCCCCCGTAGATTCAAGCTTGTGTTGTAGATCTAAAATTAGCAGAGACAAGAGCATTAACAATGTGTTGCATTACTGCATCAATCGCCTGGTTTGCAGTACAGTTAAGGAAAGGGATCTAATAAATTCTATGTCTTGCTGTTGAAAGATATTAACTGTATGTTTATAGGAGATGTTAATTTGCAGAGAGATGAAATACTGTTTGACCCAAGTGCTTGTTAAATATGAACCCGTGAAAAAAAAAAAGGTGTATCTATCTGTGATATTTTGAGAGCCTATTAAAAATAAATAAATAAATTATTTGGTGTCTCTAGATGTTATTTCATTATGTTAAAAAAATCTATATTTTGTGAAATAAGAAATGCATAATTTATTCTGAAAGTTAAGCAAAGCAAATAGGATGTACAATTTTCTATGCTTCTTAGATTCATGTTGAGACAGGAAATAGAAAGTTTGCTCTTTAAATTATTAATGCTGCGATTGCTACATTTCTGTTTAAAAATGTAGCAATGAAACTGGTGACCGGATTGGGAGGCTCTTAAAGAAGAGCGAAGTTTAGTCATTTGAATTGATTGTAACCTATTAGATCGTTATTGCTCTAAGGTAAGGGACAAATTTTCTGTCTAAAGATATTAGTGCGTTGAACTGTGAGTGTTTGGAGGTCTGTAGTAAGAGGAAAGTGTGTTGAAATATGGTGCCCATTTTCAGTATGTCTATTTGGCGTTTATCTAGGAAATTCAGTCTTGCTTAGTTCTGGGTGCTACAGGAGTGCAGATCTTAAAATCAGGTCTGATGTCATAGTCTGATCCATACTACGTAGTAAATGTGATTATTTTACAATTTTTGGTCTTTTCATTTTAGTTAAAGCTTTAATTATAAATCAGAGTTAACATTTTTTTTTCCACTGGAAAATATACATATTCCTAAAATAACTTTCTATATTCCAATCAGTCCCAAGAATTATCATCAAGCAATTTGATTAAAGGAGTCAGAGCGGTGCTGACGGCAGTTTGCTCCATTTTGGTCGAGCCTTTATTAAAATTCCAATTAAAAATCACCAAGAGCAAGGCTGCTGTTTGCACTACTTGTCCTGCAAGCTGCAGGCATCCATGGCCAGTGGAAAGTTTTTGCTTGTTAATTATATTTGAGTATTACTGTGTAGTAAATTTCGTAGCACTAAGGCCAGAAAGGTATACAAACAGGATTAGGGCCAAGGGGCTCCTGAATAAATTCTGTGTTCGTTACTGTAACAGTATTTGGGCATATGTGTGTCTACACATATTGGGGTTATTATATTTAACAGGAATTGATAAATTCTGTGTTTGTTGCTGTAACAGTATTTGGGATAGGTTTCTGTGTGTGTGTCTACACACATTGGGGTTATTATATTTAACAGGAATTTGTGTCCTCTCCTATTAAAGGATTAAAATAGCAATAGACTCCCTCTCAGTAGCCCCTTAAATGTGTTTGAGTTGTTTGCAAAGGATATTCTGATATTCTGTCCCTATAAACATTAACGAAGTCAGGCTGTATTTTCCTGAGATTCTTACAAAATTAATATTTGACCAAGTTGTGTGTAAAGTATTGTAATGGAGGAGCATTGTGACTGTAAATTTGAAAAGGTGTAAATATTGCATAAGGTTTGCAGCCAGTGGATACGGTTAACGAATGCACGTCCACGGCTGGCTGGAGATGAAGCGTTTGAGAGGCTGGTCAGAGGGAAAGCTGTGATCCTAAGAAGGGCCATCAGATGTGTTTCTAATCTTGCTTCCATGAAGCCAAAGGGATTATGAGAATAATTATAGCCTGTTAGGGTTTGCTCATTAGAATATTCATACAATGTTAAACTTGCATCTCTCTGGTTTTATTTAGTGAGTATCCAACGTTTCATATGGGAACTTGAATAATTTTCTGTCGCTGCTTAGGAAGATGCATCTGCTCTGCGGTCGGATGTGTTTAATTGCTTCCTGCACCGTGTGTTCTGGCACGAACCTAGTTGCCCACAGCAGTCCTGCATGTCCCTTGCTCACGGGTCGCAGCCTCGGAGAGCTTAGCAGCAGCAGCTCCCAATACAGCCAGCCTGTACAAAGGAGCTTCTGATGTTTGGCCTCTTCCTCCTTCCCTCCAAAGGGCAGCAGCAGGGGCTGGATTTTGGCTCTTGGGACGAGCTCTGTCCTCGCAGGCAGTTCGGATCCGCTCCTGCCCGCCCGGCAGAGCCCGCGGCTGAGGAAGGAGCCTGCGTGGAGAGCGTGGGTGCCGCTTCCCATCCGGGCTGTGACTAAATGCGTAATTCCCTTGATGGCTTTAATGAGGTTTATAGCAGTTACTTACCATTATCCCCAGTGTTTGCTGTAGGTGGCAATGGTAAGATTTGCTGAAGTCACAGGTTTATGAAGTGTAGCACTGAAAGAGCTTAAGGCTTCATCAGCTCCAGTTCTGCCATTAAGCATTGCTGCAATCTGCAGACTGAGTGTGGATGGCACCGGAGCAGGTTATGCTGATTAGCTTAGCTGAAGTCATTCCATGGATCGGATTGCGTGAATTAGTATTTTTAACTCTAATTTTAATGAGAGAAACGATTGCACGTAACTCTAATGCTCATGGCTTCGTAAAAAGTTATTGCTCGCCTTGAAACGTGGTTCTATATGATAACAGTAATAAACAGTGTAGAAAATATTTAGTATATCGCCTTGTATGGAGATACACAGGGTAAGGCTAATACATATTTCAAGTTTTAGTTTCGTATATATCTAGGTATATGTATTTGCCGTGCTACTATAGAAGTAAAATGTAGCTGTTGATGCATATAGTAAAAGAGGTTGAGTGATATATCTTAAATTTTTAGAAATTAAATTTTGGCATTTTAGCTTTGAAATTAGAACTTGTAGAAAGATAGATGCAGAACCATTCTTTTTTTTCTTTTTTTATTTCACTATAGGTGCTCTGCTCAGTGGAACAAGTCATTCTATCTGTGCAGTTAAAAGTACCATGAATATCTTTGCCTCTGAGTTATTTATATACTCTGCTTTTTTTTTTTATTTTTTTTCTCTTCACAGTGACATGTGGAAGCCCCAGGTTAACTTTGCTCCACAGAGAAGCTATTCTTCCTTTCATTTAATGCTGTATTCATGTATATTTTCCTTAGAGGTATTTTGAACTTCCCAGGCATTTTTTGCGCAGTATCAAGAAAAATCAGAAGCAGCCCTTTTCTTCCTCTCTCTTATACTCTCTTACTCTCTTTCTTTTTCTTTTCTCTCTAGGAAACCCATTAATCACTGAAATTGCAAGATATTTTTAAAGGAAAAAGTTTATCTTTCTAAAATATTTGAGTCACACTGACAGTGTTCAATATCTATAGATGACAAATTGCAATAAGGAGTTTTACTCTGAAAAGAATTTAAATGTAGGAGAGGAACAAATGCGCTTTAAGTGGACAGTTTGTGTGTGGTGTGTTTGGGGAAGGGGGCTGTCCAGAGTGCCACAGAATGAGGGTTTGGACTGGCAGGAGGAGAGCTATGGCAGAGCAGAATAAAGGCAGGGAAGGATTTAAGTCCTTGCTCTATTTAAGTGCCCTATCGATAGGCACCGTTAATAGCCGATGTAAAAATGTACACGTTGGCCCTAGCACTGCTGGGGCTGGCTAAGCAAATGGGTGTAATCCTCAGAGGACTCCTGCGCTGTGTAGCCTCTTGCTGAGCCACTTACTCTCATGCATGTTTTGTAGATAAGATGCATAAGATCTGGTGAGTTCAAAAGTGGGCTTTTAAAGAGAATTTCAACCTTCGGCAAGCCTCTCAGGGCCATAGTATCCCTCTAAACCTTGAACGCTTAGTAGGATTTACCTATAGGCATTCTTAAGGAGAGTTTATTAGATGGAATATTTCAAAAGCAGCCTAATGTAGGAAGGGTTTAGCTGTCTAAAACAATATGATAACCATGCTGAACATTGATTTCTATCTTGGGTTTTTGACCCACGTACCACCATGGCTTAAACTGCTGTTTTAAGGCCAGAGGCTGTCAGTGTATATATCTTCTCTGTGCTAGTGTTTGTGAGGATGAGGGTCTGTTTGACTACACAGGTTGTTCTGCTCACCTGACATATAAACATTTATAAAAGGCAACCCAGTAGGATTTTTTTTTTAATCAAAGACTAAAAGAGTCTGTTTTTCTCTTTGACTTGGTAAAGAGCTTGTTTGGATGTGGTTTCTAATTAAGCTTCTTTTAAATTGGGGTGTTTGTTTCACAGGGAGATTATTTCCAGTAATGCATCATGGATAAACTGGCAACAGCAGACCACAAATGCATCTGTCACTAATTCTGGCATTATCAATCACTTTTTAAGCTAATGCACAAAATCTCTAAAGACAAACATTTAACTCTATTCAGTGTGTTACTGTATTCAGCTGTTGATAGAGGGTTTTTTAAATGATTTGGGGAATGTTGTGCTCCACTTAGAATTCTTCAGCGTTTCCATTGATAAAATACTGAGGCATAACTGTCATTTGCATGAATGGAAGCTGTAATTATAAGTGTACTTACGGGCTGTGCTGAAGTCAGAATGTAAAAAGGGATGTTTGCTAATGTAGAAATACAAATAACAGTTGCAAGTGTTCACTCTTCAACATGGAAATTATATTCCAGTCCATTTGAAGTGCATTTTGTTTTTTAAATAATAAGTAGATGCTGAATTTAGTGTTTACTATGTTGCAGTTGAATTGTTGATCGTATGAGTTTGGCAAGAGTAGTGTGTCCATTTACCAAACATGAGAAACAAGTATGAGAATAGGTTTAACCAAACTAGGTTTTAAACAATAATGAAGGCCCATACAGTAGGAGAGGGTACATGCAGTCTAGAAGGACACCGTTGTCCTCAATATCACGGAGTAACTTTTGAGATGATCCAAAGTTTGAAAACATGGAAGAGATCGGAAGCCAGGGTAGTGATCCTCCAGGAATGAGCAGCCAGAAGAAGGGGTCAGCAATGGGAAATCTCTGATAGATTGAGACTTGGAACCTGGTAAAGGTTTTGCCTTTAGAAATGGAAGCAAATGTTCCAAATATAGCTCATCTGAGTTTAAAGATGTACAGTATACAATGAAAAATGCTCTAAATGGAATTTTGAATTGGCAGGGAATACTCAATTTCCTTTCAAACCTTAATCACTCACTAGGAAATATTTATACTTACAGCAGCAACCAAAACACATAGGCCTTTGGGAGATGGTGAGAGCGATGACTTAATTTGGGCACTGGATCAGTTCCTAATCATGGAAGATTTACTGTCCAAATGAAGAGCAGGACCGTGGTGCTTTCCCAAAAGGAGGTGTGATAGCTGCCCCTTTGGCTGGCATTGGTCGAGGACCTTAGACTGAAGCAGCCCGTTAGCCTAGAGGCTTCCGAAATACTTTGAGGCCCTATGGATTTGACCAGTGTGCATCCCTTTCCTTTCCTTTCCTATAGATGCTGGAGTGCCTGAAAGCATAGTCTCAATACTATAAACTGTACAGAGTCGGAACTAGGATATTTCTCAAAGTTTTTACAATCTAAACTTATTTCCTCCCTCTCAATTGCCTCATAAATGTTATTGCAATGAACAAGACAGAAAACATAGCATTAATCAGCAGTTTTATGCAATCAAAATAGGGCAGTCATCCAATGAAAAGTATATTTCTCATGTCTGAAATGACCATAGTGTCCCTGTTTGAATCTTCATTTTTTATTTTTAATATTGACTCTTCTAATATTAACTTCAAACAGTATTTTGGAAGTACTGTGTGAATTTGTCATCTGTGCAGTCACAGTAGATACCACTTCCAGTCTCCTTTTAAAAATGTACTAGTAGCTGCTTTGATTCCTGTGATGTACAAGCTGTAGATGATCTGTAACAAAACTTGCTAAGGGAGTAACGCGGAGGATCTATTTTATAGCCAGCTGGTGTACTTTGTATTCGGCGTACTGAAGTTGGCACTGTGGGTAAATTATTGCAGCAGAAGACATGAATTATGCATAGTCATTCTTTACAGCCAATAACTAAAAAAAGCTTTTTTTTTTTTTTAAACTCACTAGGTTTTCAGCTAAATACTGTAAACAAAAGTCACATAAAGATTGCTTATTTCTCTATGCCTTAGATTGTTGTCAGCTTTGGGATTAATATCCTTAAGTTTTTATACTGCTGCTAAAATATATTTTAACTGAAATGAAGTATAGGCGTACTTTCAAGTAAGTTAAAAATGAACGGTCCATTTGCTATTGGGTGACAAGTACATTTAGTTTCCATTCTGATGTTAAATAGCATCCCCCTTTTTAATGACAATTGAAGCTATTAAAGTTGTTTGAAATACAAAGTGACAAAACTGCATCATAGTTTTGCAGATGTTGCCTTATATAACAAAAAGTACAATGTAATTTTGTGTGCTCTTATTACCTATAGAGTTGTCTTTGGTTCTGGGAATCTTTGGAGCAAATGCAATGTTCACAACCAGAAAACAGATTTGAGGCCTTTTTAATTAGGGGCAAAGGACTGAATTACTCTGAATTACTGGACCACAAAGTCCTGCTGGAGCCCCTGGGGCCGAATCCGCTCAGTTCTCCCCAGAAGTTGTTGCTAAGAAACAGCATCAAGTGTGAAGCTGCTGGAGAGCAGCTTCTCCTTTACCCTTTGCAATGAGTTCAAAACTGAAAAGAAAACAGTGTTTTTTACCAATATTTTCAACAGGTATCTGTGTGCTTATCGTTTTTTGAAGACTAGTCAGAGACGTGTCAGATGTCATAGAGACGAATGAAATGCAGCCTGTCGGAAGTAGTGAGGTTGAAAGGCAGCTCTTCCCTTAGCTTGTGACTCCTCACAACCAAAAATTATGTTTCCGGTGTCCAAATCCATTCTAATTGGCTTGATGCTTGGATTAGCAGGGTAATTGATTGACACAAAGATCACTAAGCAAACAGTGAGCTAACAGAATCAGATTAATAAAAACATGGGGTAATTACAACTGTGAAAAAAACAACTTTGAATTTATAACGTTGCCTTGGGGCAAATAATCAAAAGTGTTATCAATGAACAATTAGTTCTAATAACAATCTCCTCCTATGTATAGGATTACCATGTGTAGTTACAGATGTGTTTTAAATGTAAGATTTATTGCAAATTTCCTGCCTAAAATGTGTAACGTGTTAAGAACCCTGTTTGCGATAAATAAAATCAAAGCAATTCCTGTAGAATACTTCTTAGCAGAAGATCAAAGTTTATGTACGCTTTTCATTTACATTCTAAACCAGATTAATTTCATGGCCTTCATTACATTATATTAATCGTTTTCCCTAGTATGTTTGTTATTAATGAGTATTCTTATAAAGACTGTCAGCATACTGGTTTGTTAATAATTGAAGTAAAAATTAAGTTTTATGGCTATGAAAACCTCTGCATATTGCAACAGCATAAAAAAGCCATGTGTGACCAAGTGCAAGTAGGAAATATCTACTGCATAAAATTTAAAAATCAGTTCCTGAGGGCAGGTAGTACTGAAGAGCCAGTGTTTTGGAGAGTGCATATCTTTATCTCTCTAAAATCCCCTTTCCTCCAGCACAGCAGCAGAGAGGCCCAAGACCTGCTCAGAAAAATAATGAGCGCGCCTCAGAAAGCTGTAGCGTAGAGAAGTACTGCAACAAAATCTTAGGAGGCCGAAGGAAATAATGATGGCTGTGTGGTTGCCTTTTTAATAACAGAAACTCTGCTGTTAATTATTCTCCAAATTCATTTTCAAAAGCTGTAGCTTATTCACTCAAAGTTTCCGTAGCTGCAAACCAAAATTTAAAAAGTTATATATGTTCTTATGCAAATAATGTGGTATTGTATGTGTTTGTGCAAAGTTTACTCCTAAAGCTTTCAGAAGAAATAAACTATCCCAGCCTTGCCTTTACCATCTTCACCATGTCGGTAAGCTTGCAGGTGCTGCTTCTCCAACTCAGCTGTCCGTTGAATGTGTGTGACAGGATGTGAAATGAGAATCCAGCGTTCAGGTCAGCAGAGCGCTCGGGAGCTGCTGCTTGTGATTTCATCTCAGAGTGCTGGGTCTTTCCCCAAACCACACACTTAAGAGCACAAACCCTCCTGCCCCAGGTTCTGGGTGCGCTTTGGCAATGATGTTGAATGGGGCTTTTACTAGGGAAGACTTTGAAATAGGGCAACCAAAATAGGGCTTTCATGAAATTGCTTGAACATGTAAATGGATGTGAACAGTCAAGATGAAGAGCAGGGGAGAGAAGAGGAGGTTTACAGAGTTTAAAAATCATTTCAAACTCACATGCTCCCCCCAAAACTAACCTGCCCATCAGAGTATTTTTTTCATGCACAGCCTTGAAGTGAATCCCCCGTTTCGAGGAGACAGTTGAGTTTTTAGTACAATGGTCAGCATATCAGAGTATTGTTTTTTATATGAATGTATGTACAGACTTGAAGTGAATCCCCTTGTTTCGAGGAGTTAGTTGAGTTTTTAGTACAATGGTCAGCAGCAATCAAATTTATATTTGTTTCCTGATAAGCTTCAAGGTAAAGTTGGACATCGACTTGGCCAAAATGTTTAGTTTCTTTTGCTTTTAAATGAATGGTCCAAGTATGGTGAAAACTCCAACTCTCTCCTTTTTTTTTTGTCTTTTTTTTGTTTTGTTTTGTTTTTTGTTTGTTTTTTGTTTTTCTTCTCTCCCAGGTGCCTGGAAAAAGCGATCCTAGAAACATTTGACAAACGAGTCATTTTGTTTCAACCTGTTCTACCTTCCCACAAAATAACAAATTTCTGCTTCCACAGAAATTTAAGTTTTACATTTTAATGAGAGTTTTTCTATCTTTCAAGGTCCTGTGATATCACTGGTGATAATCCTCATGTTTAATCGTAGTTACAGCAAAATTCACTTCCTCAAAATATCATTAGGATTTAAGCAAGGAGTTAGTAAACAACTCTCAGCTGTTGCACAAAACAGTTATGTAGTAATGCATATTCATGAATATTTCATGCAGTAGCACTTTTATTAATTTGTTTTTTGCAGAGAATACTAAATGATGTTTGGCAAATATTGCAAGTTGTTTCTCATGGCTGGTGTCAGTGGTATATGAGTGTCCTTATGTCTACTTTCTCTTGGCGGTATTTTCATCATAAATTCCTGGTACGATTTTACATTGCATTTTTCAAACTCGTGGTCCACCTTTCTTGGCATACTCAAGTTTGGGTGTGCTTTATCATAACCATATCTGGTAATTAGTAGGCCAGAAAGTTTGTGTAATGTATAAAATATTAGGTATATTAGGTATACTGTTACAGAAAAAAATAGATATTGTAATGGATTATATGATACAGCCGAGGGATGTTCAACTTATCTACGACAATTCCAAGATTTTTTTTCTCTGAGAAGAATAGCTACACAACCAGCTGCTCTGCATCTTGCGTTGTGCAGCTGGTTATTCAAAAAAAAATGCTGGAAGTGTAAAAACTTACCCTAGAATTATGGTCTTTCACTTCCTGAGTTCTATTCTGTATTTCCTTGTCTCGATTAAAAAATGTAAACTATGACAAGTGAACAGCCTTTCTAAAGGCAAAATATGAAATTACGACCTCCCTTCTCACCTACCAGATGCATTTTTTTTTTTTTTTTTTTTTGTGGAAGTGCAATAATAGTGATCCATGTCATCTTGCAAGTGCTTATAGGTAACTTGATCATTATGATTTCTAGAAAAGTTTAAAAAAAAAAAAAAAAGAAGCAGTCTAAGATTTTTCTCTTTTGCCCTTTGTAAAAAAACCCAAAGTGCCTTGGATTACTGAACACTGAAGTGTTCAGAAGTTTTACCCACCCCCCACAAGTTTTAAGAGGATGTTGATTCAATGAAGTGCTAAACACTGTCATAGCTCTCAAGCAAGTTCAGCTAAAAATGTTTAAAACCATGTTCATAAATGAATTGTTGATCTAGCATGAAGTTACAGAGCTGACATAATGGAGTTTGTTTTTTTCCAAGCAAGCTGGACATGCACGCAGGCACTTCAAAACTTCCTCAGTGCAGTATCAGCCTCGAGGGGAAATAGGAACATTTTACAAGTGAATTTAATTTAGCTATAACTAGATTTTGTGGGGTGGTCAATAAGCAGAACCTGTTAGTCAGAGCAGCAAGGGCTGCTTTGGTCTTAATTTTGATACTAATTTCATTTAGTGCAACTCCAATGAACTTTTTGAAGGAAGAAAGCTATTCCTTAAGCTTTTTTTACTTAATGCCTACTTAACTAGCGGAACTATAAAACTTCTCTTGTAAGAAATCAGATTTACTTTTTTCCCGTCATAATAATTTGATAGAACAATTCCACTTTCCATGCTGGTAATACAGGCTGGGCTTCAGTGCCATTTACAAAATCCCGTAATGCTTTCCAACAGACTCGGGCAGCTGAGAGAATTTAGCTAGTTCTGTCGTACATGAAAGCACCTAAAAGAGAGGAGCCCTATGAAAGAGGAATAACGTGCTCAAGTTGGAGTATCTTTAAAGGTAGTGTGGTTCTTTTTTTTTTTTTTGCTTGCTTTTGTATTAAGAAGTTGCTAGCATCATGAGCTGGGAAACTACAAATGCTTCTCAAGCTAAGGCATGGCCTGGATTGTGTATTTTATGCATCTTAACAGCATACCATATTCTTATACACCTAATTTATATGCATGGTTTTGCAGGGTAGTTTAAATTAATACCTGAAGTTTAATTGTGTTTTTATGCTTAGCAGTCCAATGGATCTTTAATGAATTTGTTTAATGACTTGTTTTCCTTTGATTCTTTGATATGCATCCCGTTATTGGTAGTGTCTCTGTCTAACAAAATCTATGAATTGTTCTTACTTAGCTATTACCCAATCTATTTAAGAGTTAGCTGATGGTGATGCACGGTTTGTTTTGCTTAAGCTGGTGAAAGCACTTCTTTAGTGTTGTGTACAGCCATATGCAAGGTTTTCAGGGAACTCCAAAGAGGGTATGTGCTTAGGAGGCTTTTCCCTATGCATTCTGCTCAGGGATGGATTGTAAATTTGGGATTGGATCAAGTTAGAAGTCAAGATCCTTGATTCTGCTCCTTCTCTGGTGAATCTCTTTCCTTTTTTTTTTTTTTTTTTTTTTTTTTTTCCTTCATTTAATGTTCATTAAAAATGCTGAATATAGTTATCATGACACCTGTATATAAGGGAATGTTTTAAATGGTGAAAAAAAATGCATTCGATTATGCTATTTGATGGTTTTTAAGAAAATCTGCCGTAGAGGCAAGGCATATAGAATTTAAAGGCCTTAGGATTGTTTACCCGTGAAAAACATGAAGTGCTACTCTTAAATTTGTACTCATTAACTCTAGCAAAGTCCTCTTACAATTCATTGATGTTCATGTCCTTGAAATACTTATATATGGTAATTGTGCCTTCGTTTAGTCTTTATATAGCTAAGCTATACGTATTATTTCCTATAATCTTTCTTCAGAAGTTATTTTCTCCATGTTCATAATTACTTCTTTTGCAGTTCTCTTTTGCCTTACAATTTGTTAGTCTCTTCCTTGTGCATAAGCAGCTGGAACTGAACGCATTCTTCATGAAGCAATTATGCTAGTGTTTTATAAATAGGGAATAGCACCTTTTTAATTCATCATGTGATGGTGCATCTTTTCAAGCAATCATTTGCAAAGGAAAAAAATTCATATGCAGTTATAGCATATTGTTGTAGACAGCTTGGGCTCAGAGTATTTATCTTCCTTCCCAGTGAGAAAAGTGCTTTGATATTTTTTCCTCACATTTGTTTTTTAAAAAAGTGAGGCAATTAAAATGAATAATTGTGAAATTTACTAGAATAAGAAGGTCTCCAATCCCCATGGATGAATGTTACTTTGCCCTCCTCCCCTCTTCTCTCCCCTCACCCAGGGGTCTTGTTAAAGTATGTAAATAAGTAGAGGACATTCTGCAGCCACTTTCATTAGCTTCTGGCATCGACAGCAAAAGCTGAACATTGTTAAAATGTGTGACCTATATACAGTGGCTTTCCAATTGTCATGGCTGGAAAGCTTGAGTTGTGTGACAGCTATATTTTAAAGACTCTATTAATAATCACAAAGGAAAGGATTTATGGGCAGTTACCCATTGTGAAATGCAGTCAGATGGCAAAATCAGGGTCCTGATTGTGCGATCCGTAGTATCCCTGGAATGAAATCCAAATTAGTTAGAGTAGGTTGTAATCAGCACTGTGAGCTAGAAAAACCATCCTAGAATACTTTTTATTTATTATTATTATTATTATTATTTACTTTCATGCTTGTTCCTTGGAAATTGTGTTGTATTTTCCTGAGATCTGTCATTTGTATCTTTTGGACAGTAGATGGAGCAACAGGTTATAAATTTGTCACATTTCCCAGGTGGCATAGCTTTGACCCTTATTTGAGTCAATAATGTAAAATTTTAGTTTAGACATGTTTAACTTATATTAATAAATTCAGACCAAATCCAGTAGGTTTTAAGCATGTGAGTAGTTAGTTTTAAACTTGATATATAATACGAGTGGAATTGGACATCAATTACTAAATGCCCGGTCCTGTAACTATCTAGGATAAAGTGAGTGTTTGTGAGTGTTTAACTGACTACCTTGTGGACAGATACAAGTTATTAACGGGAATGCAGTTTAATTTTGGAGAGTTATTCTAAAAATAACATAAACCTTTGTTACTTGATAAATTGTATCAAATTCTACATGTAGTTATACCAAAATAAATTCTGATTCTTTTCTTTTTGCGTAGGTAGAGCCACATATACCAGTAAAACTGCAGGAAAGCAACTTAGCTAACATATTGAGAGCACTGTAGAAAGATGATCCTTCAATACATGCTGCTTGATTGAGACTTAAATTACATGAAAAGGCCCTTATGCTAATCTTGAGCCTGAACTCAAGAACTAGTAAGTCAGCTTAGTAATTAAGAATCAAAAACATCATTTAGGATTTACTGAAATTCAGTGTCTTTGCATGACTAATTAATGTTTTGCCCAACACCAGCCATATCTATGGTGAGTCACCTTTTAATTTTTTTTTCCTCTTTGAGTTGAGTACATTCAGTACTGTTGTGTAAGGCATGTGATATATTCACTGGAGTTTAAACTTTCTTTGAGTTATTACAGGTCGAGCGCTGTTTTCTGGAGTGCTTTAGGCTGTAGAGGCTACTTTGGCCACTAAAGACGTGGGAACAATTATTTTGTCTTTTGGGTGGGATGGAGATGAATGATGTGACAGGACTGGGGGCTTTCCCTTTTGCAGTAGCTTTGGCCCAGGGAAAGGGTTTTCCAGGCAGACTTGGACAATAGTCTTCTTGGTCATATTGACCAAATCTTTCTGCTTTGTTTCTGTGTAATCCTTAGAACACCATGTATATGTTCAGAACAGTAACTTACCGGACTGCAGGCAGTAGATATTCCGCTATATTCTGTTTAAAGCACAAAAGCTTTGAAAATCACTTGCAAGTATCTTGTACACAGCCTTAAATAGCTCTTCCTCTAGTATTTACAGCATAATAATGCATAATGCAAAACCATTTTCAGTCCGACAGCCTTAGCTTCTTCTCAAATGCAACTGAAAAACATAGGCATACATCAGGAAAGCTGCCTATTGTACGCAGCACATGTTCTTCTGAACTGATTTCTTCCTGTAATACAATATAGTTACAAATTCTCTTCTGGCAGATTTTGAATACCTTCCGAATTGCTTATTAGTTAAATGGTTTATGGTTGGTGAAACACACAATTAAAAAATTGAATCTGTGCGAGCTAAGGTTTTGCTTCATCAATTTTTCTGCTTTTCTCAATGAAAATTTATGAATTTATTGATGATTTATTGTCTCTTCATAAAATTCATTTTGTGCCAATAGACCATTACAAATATCAGCAGATCCAGCTTTTATTGAAATGAACCATAATTTTCTATTTGCTTCTAGTCAAAATGGTGTTGGCTCTAAACTATTAAAATGCAAGATCTATTACTGCCTCCCACCTTTTAGGAAAAAGAAAATTACAGGGGACTTCACAGCTATTTTTGTGATGTGGTGGGATAATCAAAATTTAAAGCTTCAAGGTCAAATGTACTTTCCTGAGTGACTCAATTACTGCTCAGTTTGATGGCGGTAGAAGAACAAGGGTGCTTGAGCTTTAAGATTGCTGCGTTTTCATTATATAACTAGAGCATATTAACAGGAAACTGTTAAATACAATTGATGTGTGAACAGCCCAGTTGGTAGGCACATTGGCTCCATTGTGTGAGGGATTAAATAAATGTAATACTTTCACATTATTATTCAGTGAATAGAATTTTTGTGAAGTTTTGGTAAAAAAAATGCATAGCTATGTTGTCCAACTGACATCTCTATTTACTTAAAAATAAAGGTTACTTTGAAAAAAAAAAAAAAAACTGCTCCAAAATTTATAATGCCAATAGTTCAATTTTGACTGTTCATTTTTTTTCTTTTGCATATTTGACTTTCATTTGCTTCCT
>NW_010578237.1:0-17501 GCF_000705375.1 Tinamus guttatus
TCAAGCACAGAGTATAAATGAGAAAAGAAATGGGAGGAGGGAAGGAAAATGAAAGCCTCGTAAACCTTTTAAACAAAAACAGTGTAAGAAGAATGTGAGTTTCAGCAGCAACAGCCGAAAGATTTGGATGCTTTTTGTAATGTGTACCAATACACAAAGCTTAGTAAGAGTACTCAGGCACTTTGGTTTATTCTCTGAATTACTTCATAAACCTCTGCTTTAGAGCACGGTGCACGTTACTGTGTGGGTATACAGAAAAAAAATACTAAAAATTAAGGCTGTAATCTGCACTCAAACATTCTCCAAGATATTTATAATAAAGGCAGATACTAAATATCAGCCTTACTATTGGCAGCATATATTAACTGAAGATAACACAAAGGCACTGCATATGCCTTAAAAAGTTCACACTTTTCTTTCCTTGGTAATTCAATGCCAATACTGAATTGCAGCTACACTGATTATCTATCTTTCCACAGTCATGTGAGTGGCCAAAAGGCTGCCTTTTGGTATCTTTCCATTTTTCCAAGTTCAGGTACTTGAACATTTATATGTAGAGTGGATTAAACCATAAACCAAAGCAGATTAAGTAATATCTCCCCTTCTCTAATGCGGATAACTCCTAAAAGAAATATAACTTGTCATTTAACCAATGATCATGGGACATATTAGCTAAGCTGTGGCTTTCCACTGGAATTGAAGATCGTTTTATTAGACCAACTTCAGGAAAATAGTAATCTGAGTTTCACAGGACGTACAGAGTAAAACACCACCATGGAAGTTACACGTTTTTGCTGTTAATGTTAATGCTACCCACATTCCTTTAAAATCCTGAATCCTTCAGGTACCACAGTTTGCTTCAAAATACATAATTTTAAACGGTCTTTGAAGAGTTGGGTAAAATTTTTATTTGAGTTTTCTGCAGCAAAAACCCAACACCTTACAGTTCTAGTAGATGTGGGGCTCAGTACAGTATGTATCTTTCAATCCAGTGTTGTTAGCAGCAATGAAAGCTTAAGTCTTTGCTCCTCGTAAAACCAATAAATGCACCTTGGAAACTTTACCAGTGCCTATGGAGAGGGGAAAGAAAAAAAAAAATGAATGAAACCCATTCACTTAGGACAGCATAATGTAATCTCCTCCCCCTCTTCCAAGAAAGAGTCACTCTTCCAAAATCATGGATGGCTGCTTTAGATTTCCCTGTTCCTCACTTCTCCCCCTTCTTCCTCTTTGTTGGCTGTATTTCTGAAATATATATGTACAAACACAATACACACAGAAATGCCCACTCCAGCTTTCCATATGGTATTACATTTGGATTGCTGTGCAGAGATGCTAGGAAAACATGTTTTGTTGTCATCTCTAGAGGAGGAGAAGCTTCAGAGCCACCTCTCACTACAGCACTATCTTTAGTGTGAGGTACTCCAGCATCTATACGTTTAGCAGATTAAACTGTAAACCAAAGCAGATTAAATAAAATCTCCCCTTCTCCAATAACAGTATTGATATTCCTAATAGGAATATAAATTGGCACTTATCTAATAAAGTTACTATTTTTAGCCACCTTTCACCTCTCACCGAAACATTTTTTCCATCAGATTGCCATATTATGTCAGGGCAAAAATGAATCTCTTGAGTCTGGTATACATCTCTGGCAATAGCTAACAGAACTGTACAGGCATGTGACCCTGTGGAGGAATCGTTAAACAGCCAACAGCTAATGCCTAAAGAGTGCAAGATTAGGGCATGCCTACAGTGACAGCTGCTAAAATACTGCCCCAATCATGTGTCACCTCAGGAATTCTGCAATGAACTTTGAGTCTTTGTATTAAATAGTCTTCACAATTTTTCTGCCATTTTCTTGCCCTATCATACCTTAAAGACAAAAACACTGAGAATGCATATCTGCCCAAAGCTGGAACAAGTTTCACTGAAGACACCAGATGCTCTCACTGCCATTGTGGGGCCCAACAACGTAAATAAAAGAACTGTGCATTTCACCTTTCCCTCCAGTTTGCAAGTTTCCAAGGTGTTCCTCATCACCATGCACCCATGGATCTACAGTATCACAGAGCAAGTCAAAATTCTAGGTTATCTTTTGTGCATCAGCACTGCTAGCTACACTAATGGAGTCCAACATGATCTACAAAAAGAGTGGAAAAATGCTAGGAGGAAATACATGTCTCCATCTCATTCAGTTTGGTCTCCAACAAAACGGAAGTATTTGTTCCTATGCTCACCATAATAGCTTTTTTAAGAATAAATTATATGGATAAGCTAGCAAAAAGTAATTTTTACTTCCTAATATTTCACCTATGCACTGAGCAGAAATAAAAACTTTTTCTTTAAAGTATTAGTAGAACACAGCTTTAGATTATTTGCAATTCCTGCTTTGTCAAAAACTTACTGTTTAGACATTATACAGTCTCTCTTTGCCTCTGATGCCTTATTTTCCTTTTAAAGTGCACTTCCTTCACCAGCAAGATTGTTGAGGAAACAAAAACTACGCAGTTATCAAATATTTTAAAATACTGGTATATAAAATGTTTCAAGTGTCTAATTGTGGTACAAGTACGAACTTTCTTCTTGATGGCATAAATATTAGGTTGGGGGAAAAAAAAGAACAGAGATGAAAAGATTATGCTCACTGAAAGGATAAGAAAAAATAGCAACTTCCTCTATACAGTCTACATTTTCAGTTGGCATATGTATTTTCTCAATGCTTCATACACTGAAATGCCCTTGCTTTCCCTATAATCAAACCATTCTTATGTCTCTCTATAGGTTTTCCAGGTCTTTCTTTTGTTTCCCCTGTCTATGACTAGTGTTTGCATCACAGGCTTTAGGAGACTCTTCTCAAATCTCACTTAAAGTGTGGTTTGCCAATAACAAATAGTTAAGAGAGTTGAGAGAGACAGCACCAAAAACAAACAAACAAATAAAAAAACACCCAGGAAAGAAACAAAGGAACAAGGGGTACACCAGATCTTATGGCTGGCTTGAAACTAGAAGCAGAAAGACAAGGAGGGAGATAAGAGGCCAAATAAAAACAAAAAGGAGCAGCAGGAGGTCCTACAATCAATGCGTACAGTTTGTGAAACACACAGAACCTGTATATGCAGACAAAGAAAGTGTGTGGGCTAAGATTTGGAGGTCTCAAAAGAGTCAGATACTAATATATATATATGCTTCCAAGATTATTTTTAACGGAAAGAAACACAAAGGAGATTTAAGGCTTAGCTGCCTGACTAGCAAATAGTGTCATGCAGTTAAAATTAGTAGGATACCAAATGAAGTGGAAAATGAGTGTGGCTAAGTGATATTACTGCTCATAACAAACAGGATTTAAAATTAATAAACATGAACATATTACTTGACTGTACATTGTGCAGTAATAAGGGATGCTGATGCTACACATGTATCATGGCGCGACAGCGCATTCACAGCAATGCAGAGGAGTACGCTGAAGCCCGCAAGACCTCCACTGAAGAAGCTGCCCAATTTGAAATCTCCCTAATAATCTCTAGCAGCTCTTTGTTCTAAAACACATTTCTCTGTTTTCTTTATTTTCTGTGATCATTCGTCCCCTATCCTGCAAGCCGATACCTGTAGCAAACTTCACAGGAGGCTCTATGATCTTAATTAGGCTTCAGCATAATTTCAGTCTCCATCTTTGTGGATCTAAAAGCAGGACTGGCACCCAATGTTGAGCTTTGAACTTGTGTCTACAGGCTTAGTCCCTTCAGAAACTTCACTTTGAAAGAAAAGGCAAAATTAATATTTAAAATAGTGAACAAGGATGTCTTAGTTTTTTTTCACACTAGAATAGACCAATCTAATAATCAAGGTCATTACTCTTGAGCTACCGTGTGACATGTGGTAGAACTAAATATATGTACTTATTTGCATCAATTTCCCTTTCAAGTCAATTGAATTTGCAAATCATTTTCCATCTACATACTTACATAATTTGACAACTTTGCCCACCCTCAACTAACTTATTTTTAAACTTGCGACAGCAACTCAAAAATGGTAAATTATTATTATTTATACTGCATCAGTATGCAGGGAATACTGTAATCAAATTCGTAACTGAGACTGCAACACCAAAGCAATAGGAAATGGAAAATTATCTACTATGACTATCTAAAACAGTCTAAACAGCAAAGAAAGAACGGAACCAGCAGCACTATGCTGGGATTTGCCGAGTGTTATCCATCAAATCAATGTCCTATCTGTTGGGGTCATGATGTCTCTTAGGCGGTAAACATTTTTGATTTTGACCTTCTGCATGAAACTTGCCTCAGTTCATTTTGTGAACTCAGTTTATTTCACTTGCCTCAGTTCATTCTTCCTAACTTTTCAAAATATCATTTGACAAATTTTTAGGATCCAAACGTTTTTCCACAGACACGTTTGTTAAATTAATTTCTAATTCAAAATGTCATGCTTTTGCACTTCATGTATTCAAAATGTCACATACAAGTACCATGGCAGCAGACTATGGAAATCTTGGCTTGTGGAGGGAAGACGGGAAGGAATACAGTAACAGATGCTCACACATATTTATAGACTATTGTACGTAGAGACAGACATGCAGCAGGTAAGGCTAGGACAGAAACGGCTGGAGTTCTTGCCTGGAGCCACACGGTACTAATTTTAAAACCACTTAAATGTTTCTAGCTAGAATATGACTTAAAGCTTAATTGCTAGTCTAAGTGCAAATTCTAAAATGGGCAGTCTGTGTTTACACATCTTCCTCATAAGGAATCTGTTACCTCCTAAATGCTAATTCTGGTGAAAAATTTAGCCTGTTTCACTGATCTTTACCACCAGATTTGCTGATTTGCAGTGTGTGCTACAGTGGAGACACAAAGTTTGCCAAGGAAACACACAGAAGTTTTACCATTTGCTCCTAACTGAGCTCAAGACCATTTCTTGGGCACTCTTCCAGCTATTTTCCATCGCTCAGTGGTTCAAAGCAGCCAGAGAATCTGTCAAATTTCTGGGAACATGAGAATCCCTTGAGGGTCAATATTCTTCCCTTGTTCCACTCCATGCTCCTCTGTACCTTGCCAGCTTGAAAAGCAAAACCTTCCAACAGCTACATGAGTAGCCCCTGGAAGATGTTGGCAGCTGGCAAAACATATGGCAGCCCTAGGGCTGATCTGCACTATGCCATCATTTAACCTCAAGCTACTTCAATCACCAACTTCTTCAGATATGCCTTTGGGACTGAGCCTTTGTTTCTTTTTGTCTTCCAAAGACTGTTCAAAGAGAGACTTAAACGCTTCCTTAATGCTCTTCTTTAATTTAAGCAATCACAGGTACCGGAGAAAGCCTGCATTAACTTTTGATCTAGAGCATAATCTGTCTAGCAAAAAAAATGGTCCGCAGTATTAAAATGCCTGGGAATCCATTGTCTAAGTGGTTTCAGTAACTGTTATTAAGAAGTGGGTTCAGGAACCATTATTAAGACATTTATTTCTTTTTCCATTCTTTTCAATATGGCAGAGAAGCCTAAAATGTTTTCCTCTCTTAATGCAATTGAAAAATTAAAAATAATTACATGGGGAGGCCTAAGAAAGTAACTGTAAGCGTTTAATTTTTCAAGCTCACAATGCACTCTTAATAATTTCCTTTTCAATAATTGCTTTTTTAAAAAAACTATCAACAAGAAAATTGGCTATCCACAGTCTGAAGAAGCCTCTCAGTCTATTTCAGTACAGCCTTGAGTGAAAATAGGATTTAGCACCCTTCCCCTTAAATGCCACTTCCTGGTGGCAGAGAACAATAATGCACACAGACAAAAAGTGACAACCTTCCTCACCTTGGGGCACTGTAAAACTGTGTTTCACAAGATACAGAAAGATGAGAGAAAAGGTCATTTATCGCTGCCCTTTCTTATTTCTAGTCCTGAATTTCATCCAGAAACCATGGAAATTGTCACAAAAGGAAAAGAGGTCACATACAAGTAGGAGAGGGAAAACATCCTTCTTTTCATGCGCTGCTCTAATCACTTCCATTACATCAGAATTTGGACATTAACAAAGCCAGTTGCCCTCTAAAACAAACTGATATTGCTCCACTTAGTACTAAGGCCATGGTAACATCTATTAAATATCAGGTCCATAAGTTTCTTCCACTTTGATTTCTGTGTGACTGTTTACAGCAATTCACAGTATAGCTGGTGGTAAGAGTTTACAGAAAGAACAGCTAGCATAAAAATCAAGCCACAACAATCACATTTTTTTCCTGAAATCTTAAAGATGAGTAAAGATGAGCAGCAGCATTTTTTTAACTATGCCTGCAGCCAGTATAAGTCTAAATTTATGTAACATCAGAAGGTGAAAAATGAATTATGAAAGGAAAATCAGAAAATAGGTAGAATTTTCCTGGGCCCCCAAGTTGCAGGACTTCTTTGTCTTTCTTTCGTTACTTTCCTCTTGTTAGTCTTTTTGACCTTATCCCAGTCACACACACACACAACTCCTGTTTACATTAAAACCAACTAAAGAATCATCCTGAAGGGAAAACTCACAAATATTTTCCAAAACAATTGCTATTTAAGTCATTCTTAGGACAGTGTGTGTGTGCATACATATACTACTATATACACAAAGGATAAATATACATATGCCTACCCATATATGTACACACTCATCCATAATTTATATATACTTACACATGCATACATTCAGATAAAAATCTCCCCTGTAAAAAGCATTGGTGAGCTAAGCCCTAAAACAGGAGGGAGAAACAGAGTGCCTGAAACACTATAAGAAACCTCATGGATGCACAGGTTCATCTTACTAAGGCTACCATCTTGCAAATCTTTGGGATACTACAAAGGATCTCTTCTAAACCTTGGCCTGGACTATTTTGAAAATGACTACTGAGTATGGAAGTCAGCCACAAACCTGAGATTCTAGTCCATGAATCACCACTTCTGTCCTGGAAATGGGAGCAAAAGGGCCATGACTGGAGCTTAAATGTGGCCCAACCATTAATATAAAGGAATTTAGAATTAGATGTTATCTCACATAACTCTAATTCCTGATTTGTTCCAATGTATTTAAATTACTTTAACAGGCTCCCAGTGTATCAATATAAATATGCATCTATACAAGGGAAGGAAAATAGAAACCGAGAAAACGATCTCTTTGTCTTTTCACACCAAATGCTGCAAAACCAAAAGAATAGGAAAACATGATTGAGCAAGAAAAAAGGGAGGAGGTGGAGAAATACAAAACAAAAACATAAACCATACCTTTGTGGTGAGATGTTTCTGAAGTTTACAGCAAAATCTGTTCCTTGAGGTTTACTAAACTCTGATCATTTTTCTTGAAGGATTAGTAGCAATTATCATTAAGGTTCAAGCATTTAACTGTGACTGCTGCAATAAATCTTATTAAAATAACTGAAACATACTTTTTTTGCATGTGGCAACCTGTCTCTGAATCACAACCATCTGTACATAGTTACTGCCTAGTGCACACAGATGGCAGTAAAACAACTATAAAGCTATACCATTCTTTAATCATAACTTCTAACACAACTAAACAAAGTGAAATTTGAGTCAGACCATTAGCATTTGAAAGACTATATGATCACTGTAATTAACAAATACACTTTAGAATCCTGTTATAAAATGTTTTATTGGTTTCTGATTGAAAAAAATAATAACACTTGCACTGGGCAACAGCTTGTTTTAATCTTTGACAGCTCATTTAAAGAAATTGTATGTTAACAATAGAATCACAGTCTTCAAGGTTTTACACTGCACAGCTCCTTTACAGGTTTAAAATGACAGTGAAAGGTAGTAGAATAATTTATTCTTTCTTGCTCAAGGCACAGAATCATGAATGCTTCAGGTCAGTAACTGCAGGGCTACAGTAAACCCCTGTCACTCCAAATCAGTTACAAAGTGAGCATCTGTACTCTCTGCTTAGCCTGCAAGCAAAATTAAAAAAAAAAAAAAAGGAAAGGAAAGGAAAGGAAAGGAAAGGAAAGGAAAGGAAAGGAAAGGAAAGGAAAGGAAAGGAAAGGAAAGGAAAGGAAAGGAAAGGAAAGGAAAGGAAAGGAAAAGAAAGGAAAAGAAAGGAAAGGAAAGGAAAAGAAAGGAAAAGAAAGGAAAGGAAAGGAAAAGAAAGGAAAAGAAAGGAAAGGAAAGGAAAAGAAAGGAAAAGAAAGGAAAGGAAAGGAAAGGAAAGGAAAAGAAAGGAAAGGAAAGGAAAGGAAAGGAAAAAGGAAAGGAAAAAGGAGCATCTGTTCTCTCTGCTTAGCCTGCAAGCAAAAATAAAAAAAAAAAAAAAAGGAAAGGAAAGGAAAGGAAAGGAAAGGAAAGGAAAGGAAAGGAAAGGAAAGGAAAGGAAAAAATCCACCAAACATGGAGACTCTGAACATGAAGAGATCTAAATAAAACCAACAGGCAAATTCGTTCATGTCTGCATGCAAAGTAACACTAGATATTGATCTCCTAGATCCAGCACCGCCCTATTGGATAGAAGGCACCTCTATAGGTCCACCTTAACATGCATATTCAGATGCCTGATCTTGGACTGTAAATTCAGGCTGAAGAAGAAAGAATAGTTTTTACTAATTACTGTCAACTGAGTCAGGATCTTAAAGGTGCGTTTCATACACAGGCTTTGAGAACTGTAAGACCAACGACATGCTAATATTTCCACCAGTAGAAATTCCTTAATAAAACTCACTGTGCAAAGCATTATTCATCCTCCACCTACTATTTAATATTGAAGACTGAAAGGGTGCAAAATATCTGGGGGACAGAAACTCCCATGCAAACAAAATTGTTTTGGCAATTTACCCCTAATCTGACCTGCACTAATTCCCAGAAACTAACCAACTAACTGTTTAGTTCAGTTCTTGGGAGGAACAGCTGAAGAGTGCAGCACATCCTGGCTTAAGGCTGCTTCTGCTGTCTTGTAAGATTGTCAAACTAGCTGATGCATATGCACTGTTCTGAATGTTAAAGTACTTAGTAATTAAACAGATTATGCCTTAGTAATTAAACAGATTATTTGGTCTATTATGGCCAAAATACAGATCAGCTTTGGACACATTTCCCAGAATACACAAAATAAGTTTCATTACGAAAATTTACGTACATTTGTCTTTTACATGCACCTTGGTTTTGCTCTGTAGTAAAATGGCACATATTTAGTTCAGTTCTTTGTCAGTTCTGTGTACATATACTATGAGACAGATGTGGCACATGTATGTATGCATCTTGCAAAGCATAAAAGTGATTATTTGATGGACTTAGGGTAAGCAATTGCCCTCCCTGGGGCATATTCGAACTGTCTGAGATTCTTTGCTGCCAACTGCACAGCTTGCTACCTGTCAGGAACTGGAATTGGCAGAAAACAGCTGGTAGAAATCAATGGATGTGCCAGTTCTGGTTCATCCAGCAGAGATACTATGGAGCAGTGCTGCAACTCTGATAGGAATTAGGCAGCACAAGCACGTCTTATTTGCACACAGCTTCAGTGCCTTGTAAGCTAGGGAATATAGAGGTTCAAATGATGTAAAGTGGTGATTACTTTTTAAAACTTGACATTCATGTAACAAATGATACCAGAATGTCACTAGGGAAAAACACAGTTTTTCCATAAGGTGCACTGAAAATACCGTTGTGGACATGCAGAAAGAAATGTCAGAAGTGATATTGGAAGTGAGGCCCTAGATATAAGAAAGAAGAAGAGCTCAGAGAAACTGATAGATCTTTAAGGACTGCATGTTCTAAATGTAAGAATGGTCCATCTCATTCCTCTGAAAAACAAACAGGCATGTATGGAAACTAGTCAGAATAAACAAGGAACTCATGACAGAGCTCCAGAGCAAAAAATTACTATATAGGAAGTGGAAGTAGGAATAGGCACCAAAAAAGGGATTTAGAAACATTGCGTAGGCATGTGGAGACAGAGTTAGAAAAAACAAGTCAGCTGAAGGCTTGCAAAGAACATTAAAGGCAACAAGAAGAGCTTCTACTGCTCCCTTAGTAGGAAAGGGCTGAACCAAAGAGTGAATGATTTATGAGAACAGGAGCAAGTAAGACTGAAATACCCAATACTTTCCTTGCTTCAGTCTTCACTATCATCACTATCTCCCAAGTTTCTGTGCTTAGAGACAGGGTTGAAGGAGATGGCCTATAAGCAGTGCTGAGGATTGAGCTACCGATTACTCCAGATGACTCAACCCCACCACCAGTCCATTGAACTGGATGGGAGTCAACCAAGAATGCTGTTGAGATAACTAGCTGACATCCTTGCAAGGCCAACTTTTACCATTTTTGAAAGGTGCTGAAGATCAGGGAAGGTCTCTGATGACAAATGTTGCACCCACCTTCAAAAAAGCCTAACATACAAACTACAGAAGTACAGACCAGATGGTCCCTGGGAAAATCATGGCGATAATCCTTTTGGAACACATTTCTATGCATGTAAAGGAGAATAAGGTGACTGGAAACAATTGGCATGGTGTTAGCAAGGGTAAATCATGGCAGACTAAGCTGATGATAAAATGACTGGATCTGTGGATGAGGGGAGAGCAGTGGATATCAATTACCTTGATTTTAGCAAGTCTTTTGACACTGTCTCCCACAATACTATGACATTCCAAGTTCGGATGCTATGGTTTAGATAGGTGGACAACTAGATAGTTGGATGATCAAGCTGAAGGAGCAGTTACTAATGACTCATATTCTCCCTGGATGCTAGCTACAACGAAAGTCTCTCCTCAAACTGGCGTGGTTTAACATCTCTATCAATGACCTCGAGAAAGCAATGGACCCTACCCTCACTAAGTCATTGGGGACACCAAATTGGTGAGACCAGTCAATAAGCTTGAGAGGGAGGCTTGGCATGCAGGCAGACCTAAACAGGCTAAAGTCAAGGCCAGCAAGAACCCTATGAAATTCAGCAAAGACAAATGCAAAATTCTGCAAAATCATGAAGAAATGCACCTGGAGATGAAGGACAGTTGTGTCAAGGAGGCTGCCCAGTCTTCATCCATGTAGGTGTTCAAGACCTGACTGAATAAAGGCCCCAGCGACTTCAATCTTACAGTTGTTTGGAGCAAGAGGTTGGACTCGATAATTTCTGAGATCCCTTCTAACCTGCAATATCCTATCAACCTGGATTACCATATGAATCTTGAAAGATGATGTTGGAATTCTACCACCACACATGTTCAAATGTAAAAAGGTCTCTAACAGCTTCACAGTACTATCAATAGCATTAGTAAAAGTATTCTCTAGATAGATTTGAAATACATACTACATATATAAATACATACGTATATGTATATGTATACATACACACACATACACTATGCTGTCAGATTTTGTGCCTATAGATTGGCTTAGTATCACTGAGTTAACTAAAAAGGAAGAATATCTGGAGACAGGTGAAATCAATTTTGCAATATTCCAATTACATGTAATTCTTTTATCTATGAAACAAACACACTGCAAAAGCTCCACACTTGTGGACTTTAGAGCTGAAAATGCCACTATCACACAAGAAACAAGAAGAAAACAACACATAAGAAAACAACATCTGCACATAGAAGGGAAAAAAAAAACAAACTCATTTAAAAGAAAGAAAAGAAAGAAAATATTTGCAGCAGAGGGCTGATTTTGAGAAAACACTACAAATGAGAATATTTGAAAGCTAAATATAAAGTAATGTTTACAACCACAGAAACTACATGTATAAAGCCAGTCTGACACAGATAGAAGCCAGAAAGCAGGAATAGTGCACTAAGAGGCCTTAGAGACACCCAAACTGTGTTTGTATTGAAGCACAGGGCCTTGTTAGTAGTTTGCAAGTGCGCAATGAACTCTAAGCATCTGTCTTTCAAATCTAAAAAGACAGAGCTGACTTGATGCTAGTTACGGCATTTCTGCCACAGCTTTGGTTGAACGAGTATTACTTCAAATCCTCAAGAGATAATCCCACTAGAGAGCACTAATGTGGAAAAGGCATCAGACAGCTACTCGGACAGATTTTTTATGGATACACATGCACACAAAAACACACATACACACACACATATTATTCTCCAAATAAAATTACAAAGAATGGAAGCTTTTCTAAGTGCAACATGGAAATATTTGCTGATATATGGATAGAAGATGAAAAGTGATGGCAAACTTTTACACTGAGATATCCCTCTCCCACGATCTTCTCAGCTAAAAGCTTGATTGCCAGCAAACGCTCATGTTTTCAGCAACAGCACTAAGGTTCCAAAGAATCAACTGTGAGGGGATTCTTTTGGGTGCAAGTGTAACACCCTGGTCAATCTACGGAGTCTTAATGTTTGCCTCATCTATGACAAAAGTGAATTAGCTGCAGCCTAACTCACAAACACAGTTGCAAATCAAGAATAAAAAAAGGGACATAGATTTCAACATACACAGTTGCAAATCAAGTATAAAAAAATGGACATAGATTTCAACATTTTTGGACCGCCTACTGAAGACTGTTACTGTAACTGAATTCTACTGAAACAATATTCAGCAGACATCTGGGAGCCAGAGCACACGTTCATTTAACTTGGAGTCCTCAGCTTAGATAACTAGCGTCTCCTGGCCTGAAACAAGACAATTTGGTGCAGAGAAAACATCGCAAAATTTGTCTTCCAACAGGTCATTTGGGAAATTTAGAAATAACTTTTGGAATAGATGCAAGTAATATCAGAATAAACAAAGACCTTTGGTCTAAGAACTTTACCAATTGCCTTTTTTTTAAAAAAAAAAAAAAAAAAAAAAAAAGACTGCCCTATTAGCTTTAGAGATCATGGAAATACATTTGAAATTGAGTATTCTGCATTTTACCAGTTCTGGAATCAATGATGGCAAGAACTAGAACACAAAGTTTAGCAATATTTAAGCCAATAATACTAGTCTTTGATTGGGAAGAAAAGAAAAAAAGAGAGAGAGAGAGAAATCATGTGAGACACTTAAGCTGGCAGAAAATATCCCCTGACTGGTTTATGTATGGGGATTATGTGACTCAGCCTTTAATAAATCTAACCACTATAAGCTAGGTATACAGGGGAAAAAAAAAAAAGAGGGTTTTCTTTCGCTTAACTCATGGAAGTCAGCAATGTGTATTTGCAAAGTGAACTGCTAGGGAAGCCATCTGTGAACTCTCTGCTAATAAATATATTTAAAAAAGCTTTTCAGGAACATTCTTATCTTGAAAACAGACGGCAAATTTCTTCCATTTTCAGTTTTATGCCTTTCCTGCAGAATTCTACTTAGCATTAAAAAGATCTTGTCTGATGCTGAATTACCTAATTCAAACCTTACAGGAATCATGTAATCTTTTCTTTGCGAGAAATCAGCTACTCTGTATGAGGAAGTCCTATCTACTAGATATTGACCGACTGATTTGGATTATTGTTAAAACAGTTAGAATGATTTGCTCTCATTCTAGCTTTGCTTCCCCTCTCCTGCTAAATCCGACCCTTTCTCTATGTTAGCATAGAGAACAGATGGAGTCCTATAGCCTTTAGATCATCCTTCAGCGTTGAAGATATTTGTGTTTACTTTTGCCATCAGAACACCCACCACTGCTTAAAGAATAGCTCTAATATTCTTCTGTAGTAACACTTATTTGATGAGCATTTAATATGCTGTACACCAAGTGAACAACTGTCATGTAGTTTTCTGGGAGAAGGAAAAGTTTCTGTAATAGTTATTGAATATTAGAAGTCTCAACACATGGAGACTGTTCCAGACTACATTTCCTAGTTACTCTAAGTACAGAGCATTTTGACAGCCAGTCTTTAAATGTGAAACTCTCTCACCAGAAGATCAAACTAAGTTCAGAAAATCTCTCCTACAACTGTGAATTCTTCAGAATAAGAGATAACTGTTATATTCAAGAACCATTTGGAAAAGAGGAAAATAAAATATTGAGGTGCCCTTGTTCTGTGTTTTTGTCCTGTGATCATTCTAAGATTAGATTACAAATAGAACAGAGGAGAGAAAAAACAGGAGCGGGTCTGCTGTAGATTTGCCTATTCCCCTTTTTTCTGTTTTTGGTGAATTCTCTTAACAGATTCCAAGACTGCACATTTCTGAGTAACTAAAGTACATACTTTCATGGTTTATCACCTATAGTATCACACACTCAAAGCCATTAATCTGAAACCTCCAGAATTTACCTTGTTTTATATATTTAAAACATAAAGTGATAAATTCAATCTGTACTGCCCTTGAATTATGACAATCTCCAGAAGAGCTGCTTCCTACTCCCTCTTTTCCACCACCCTATACTGCAGGGAGATAGCTGAAAATGAAATTATTAAGTAATTTAGACTTTTCGATTTTTTTAAAAAATGCTCTAGAGTCAATAGTTTTGCTCGACTAAAAGACTTTTCACAAAAAGTTAACTGGGATTTCTGAGTAAGAAGCAGATTGCAAGTTCTCAGCAAATTCTGAGCAAATTCTCAACTCAAAGCCACCTAGTGAAGTCACTCATCAGGCAGCCCCCACAGCCTTAGTGAGCTCAGTCTCCCACACTGTCCATGGGCTGGAGACAGCTGCTGCAGTTCCATGGTCTGCAAGGCACCTTCTCATAGCACTCAGTGCAAGAATGGGAGAAGAGGAATTCATATATCTGGCCAACAGACACGCTCTCCTTCATATCTTTTCCAGTCACCAGCTGTAATTTCCCTCGTAGCTCTAAATAGCATCAACAGATATCACAGAGCAAATGTGCTCCAGCAGAACTACCCAAAAGGGTTTCTATAGCTCAAGGGAATGAGAAAAAGAACTGAGGTTTCTGAGAATCCCAATTCACTGAGCTCAGCAGTGGTATCAAAGCAGCCTCTACATAAGCTTGTGACTTACCAAAGGAAGCTCCTTACCATTTCCTCAGGAAGCAGAAGGGAATGCATGTGTGCAATTCCAGAAATCAATTCCTACACTGCAAATTGTTTTGTTTTCTTCTTTTACCTTTTTCTACTTCAACACCTAGCCCATAGGCACGATGAACTAACATTTGTGCAAATTCTGCTTGCTTCAGAGATACCTAGTACTAATCAATGAGGCTCCTATCAAAAAGGCACTAGGATTTTTTTTCATTTGTTTGATTGTTCTATTTTTGCTGAGGAATAGACTGATGTATTTTTAGCTAGGGTGGGACAAAACGTGTTTGCCATATCATGTCTCCAGAAGAATTCTTACATGTCTGAAGTAGACACTGATGTGCAAATGCATACAAAACCACTTAGGCTATTGCTAAAAAAGCTGAGTTTTCTCTTAGTTCTGTGAATTTTTGCTATAAATTTCATTGTCAAAATATACAAAGCAAAGAAAAATTTCTATTCTGACTTGATTTTTTTTCTTTCTTTTTTTTTCCCCTGTCCCTTTGATATCAATATTTTTTCCCCTCCATCTCTTGTTTTCCATTTAAGTTATCTTTACCTCCTTTCTGATTTATTTTCAATTCTTGTTCTGTGCAGCACAAAAAATCAGTTAAATAACTGAAGATTTTTTGTGAATATTTTACTGTAATTTGAAAAGAGCAAAACATTTTAGAGGATAAGATTTTGCAATTCCTTAAAATTTCTGCATTAAGAACTTTCTAAAACATATTTTACTAAGACAGAAAAGTGATAATCTGGTCCCCCAAAACTACTGCAGATATCTGCAGAGTTGCATATCACCAGAGGAAAAAAAAAAAATCCTAAATAAAATCCCTTTGGTCACTTCAGACTCCTTGGCCAGCAAGGACTACTACCTGCCAAGATAGGCTGTTGCCAGTTATTCTCATCATCAGTAAACGTGTCTGTATAGTTTGTACCATATGTTATATATATTTTAAAAAAACGCAAAAAGTTTCAGCAACACAGTGAAATAGAAATTGTTAGAATATAGATAGATCGTATAGATGTTCTTCATCTTTTTTTTTTTAATTGAGCTCTACTTTAGAGTTTTTGTATATTATTCAGATAATTCAAAGAAATCAGAAAACCTTTGTTAATATTAATTTCAGCCAGTATAGTCCTGGAAGTTGGGCAACTCATGTAAGCACTCATTTTATTTTATTCACAAAGAAAGCTGACCTGGAGGTAGAGTTTAGCTGCTACGTATTAATTTGAATCAATTACATCAAAATCAAAGGGCTGGACCAAGGCTAGCATTTATTTCCAAGCATTTCACCTTCAGTCACAGACTTAAATATAACTTGGTGCATCACCACGATATGAAGAGAAGGGCTGAGGACATGAATCCATGCTTCCCTACCAGAGAGGAAGGAAGGGCAAGAACACAATAGGGTGGGCATGAAAGCCAGACAAGTTCTGTGAGAATAAAATATACGATATTCTGCAAGTTTTTTTTCCAGTGAGATTTACTATAGCAACAAAAAGGCAGGGAATCACAACTCATATCTGAAGTGAATTCTATACTATGACAGTATCAGGGATTTTGCATCAAATCAGTGCCCGGGGCAAGATGTAACATCTGACCACCAAAAAATTCTGAATGAGAAGTGATTTAACTGCTTTAGCCAGGGAAAGACTTCTCAGATCCAAATGGTAGGGGTATGTATTCATAGACATCTCCGTCTCCCATTCATATATTGTATTCATTGAAGTTTACTTAAAATTATTCCATTCCATCAGATGATCATATTCCTACCCAGATGGCAGTACTGGTTCAGACTGCACAGTTTCACAAAAGCAGATGGAAGGAGAGGCTCTTAAACCTCTGGAATTATCTCAAATATAATGTGTGCCACAGCCGGCAAAAAGAAGAAGCTACTAGATAAGTTAACATTCAAATAATCAAGAGTCCAAGAGAAATGAGTTTGTCCATAGAATGATAGACACAATTTTAAATCCTCTCAAAGTTTAAAAGGAAAAAATTACAAAGCACATACTCTACTATTTGCCTTAAACAGTACAGCACAAGATAAAGTTTAATACATCCAGGAGCTGAGAAAGAATAAGGATCTTTAGCTGCCTTACAATATTGTTCACTCAAAGACCTTTAAGCACTTGACAAACATTAGAAGCTGGAATTCCTTGGTAACTTTCTAAAATACTGATTTATTAGAATGTTAGGTAAGAACTTGTTGGTTGTTGCTAAATTCCAGTAAAACCCAGAAGAATCTATCTGGTTTCTTCAAGATCAAACTAAGTTTAGAAAATCTCCCCTAAAACTGTGAATTCTTCAGAGTAAGAGATAACTAGCTAACTATTACTACTACAAACGTACTAACAAATAGAGAGGGACTTGTTGGAGATGTGAAGGTGGGGGGGTAGCCTCGGCTGCAGTGACCATGAGTTGGTGGAGTTCAGGATTCAACGAGGAGGTGGCAGGGCTGTAAGTAGCCTTGCAACCATGGACTTCAGGAGGGCCAACTTTAGCCTCTTCAGAGAACTCCTCGGAAGAATCCCATGGGCTAGAGCTCTAGAAGGAAGGGGGGCCCAAGAGAGCTGGTTAGTTTTCAAGCGGC
>NW_010578237.1:17579-49836 GCF_000705375.1 Tinamus guttatus
CATGTGTTAATTAAGTTTTTAAAGCTACAAAAAAGCGAGTCTGAAGTGAATCATATGATTCCCAGTTTTATGTGCTACAAAGTAGTCCACCCTTCATGCTTAGAATAATTTTTCACAGCTTTTCTATCATTTAAGACTATCATAATTTTCTCAGTATCTCTATATGAGTTCCAGAGGAAGTAAATCCTATCAACAGTTATTTTTTTCCCTGGTAAAACTTTCATAACAATAAAGGACTTAGAACAGCAACCACTTCCTCTACTCCTGACAAGCAAATGTATTAGGTTGCTTGCTTCATTCCAGGCTATAACAAAATACAGCGCCCAAAATACATAAGCTATCACCTACTTTAACCCTGTGAGTCAATAT
This sequence comes from Tinamus guttatus, assembly GCF_000705375.1. Next base: position 17,949 of record NW_010578237.1, read on the forward strand.
AAAAACACACGCTTTTCAGATATAAAATTACTTAATAACTAGATTCAGGAAAGAAAACAAGATAACAGGAAAGTACAGAAAGCGATTATTTGACCTCTTGCTACATACACATAATCTATTTGATGAGATCTTGTTTTTGGAGATACAACATCTTAGCCATCAGATTCGGTATAAAAGCTAAGAACAGTTTAGTACCTTAAGAGAGGATTCCTTGAAAAGACTGCCATGTTATCATTTGTTGGCATATCTCCAGCAGAATTCAGCTATTTTGGCATTTGCAGCTCTTTCAGCTAATATGCTTTGCTATCCATACTTAATGGATGTTATTATGGAGGTTACCTATAGTTCTACCTTCACTGCTGATTGAATGAAAATGTTTGCAATGATGAGCACTATTAGACAGCAGTAACACTCAGTCTTCTCTACTAAGGTCTCAACCAGTTCTTCTCTTCCTCACCTCTTTACATGTTATCTTTCCAGCTTCTGATACATTCTGAAAAAAAAAAGTATCAAATGGGAGGAGAATTACAATTGTTTGTTTTTTAACTTCTTATGTCTAAGAAGTTAAACACTTCTCACATCCCACTTCTCACATTCAACTTCATCACTGGTAGAAGGATAGTAGACAAGGGAGGGAACAGCTGTGGGATGTTACCTTTTCTTTCTTTTTGAAAACCTTCTCTTTCAGATTTTGTCTTTTCCTGCCACAGTCCAGGTCAGGGTTGTACTTTTGTTGTCATATTTAAGTTTCACATATATTTAGCAGAGAGAGAAGGGTTACATTACGTTCACATTAAAGGCAATTATGCCTTTCTTTTGTCATGCATAGACGTTATGCGAAGCTGGGCCACACTACATTACGAAATAAAATAGGTTCCATATACACACATACAGGCATAAAAAATGAAAGGGAAATACAAATTTGTAAAATATATCCCCATTTCCATTTCTGACACTGATCAGAAAGAGCTTACTTAACCTCTGTGAGTGTCCTTTTCCTCCTATGTAAAACAGAGATAATCCCTACCACCTGGACGCTAAGACATTTCAGACATTAAAGTACCCAATGTGTTTCAAGGGCCTTAAGCGAAAGGCTGTAAAGAAATGCAACCTGTCCATATCTACTCTTTAGCAGAATGAAAGACCGATAAAGAGAAGGGAAAAAGACATCACCTGTTACAAACAAACAAGAAAAACCTCAAAAAAAAAGGGAAGCACCATGAAAATACATCAGTCACATTTTATCATTTCAAAACAGTTTTCTCACAGTGAAATATTGATTCACATGACAAACACACAACCGTTGAAGACTTCAGAGATTTTATCCTCTAATTTTGAATGATGATTGCACTCTTACCTTTCAGGATACACATGTACACATTAAACATGATGTAAATGTTACACTGGGTCTCATGTTATTTCTCACTAGTAAATAATGAGAATTAGTTTTCTTTAATTATATAAAACAAAAATCTTTAAAAAGAATGCAGGCACAGCCAGTGAATAAAGACGGTATTACAGAAACATAAATATGCCTGGCCTATGATTAACCTCGTAGCCAACCGACTGCAAAAATTGACTGCTTAACCTGCATGTTAAAGTTAACCAGAAAAAAAGGAGCAAGGATAAATACCGTGCTATGGATCACCTTTCCTGTTTCCCCCCAATCTGGGTGGGAAATGCTAGGAATGCAAAGTGGATTTTATTTGCATTTGGCCTTTAAATTTGCTTTTCTTTCTCATAGTCTAAGTTTATACATGTGCTTGGACAACTTCTGTTGGAAAACAGAAAATATTTTCTTAAAATGAGAAATGAAATCTTAATACTGCCTTTTCAAATCCAGCTGTCAGCTTATCCATAATATCTGCTGAATTCCATAAACCTGGCAAACTCAGACACCAGTGATGTAATGCCACAAGCGCAACCATCTCACCATTTTATATTTTTTTTTATCTTCTGATTCTATTTTTACTTTAAAAGCTGCGGAATGATTTTTGCTACCTGCCAGAACTGTGCAGACAAAAGCATTCCACAGCTCTTTAACACCTGCAGATGGCAGTACTGGTTCAGACTGCACAGTTTCACAAAAGCAGATGGAAGGAGAGGCTCTTAAACCTCTGGAATTATCTCAAATATAATGGGTGTCACAGCCGGCAAAAAGAAGAAGCTACTAGATAAGTTAACATTCAAATAATCAAGAGTCCAAGAGAAATGAGTTTGTCCATAGAATGATAGACACAATTTTAAATCCTCTCAAAGTTTAAAAGGAAAAAATTACAAAGCACATACTCTACTATTTGCCTTAAACAGTACAGCACAAGATAAAGTTTAATACATCCAGGAGCTGAGAAAGAATAAGGATCTTTAGCTGCCTTACAATATTGTTCACTCAAAGACCTTTAAGCACTTGACAAACATTAGAAGCTGGAATTCCTTGGTAACTTTCTAAAATACTGATTTATTAGAATGTTAGGTAAGAACTTGTTGGTTGTTGCTAAATTCCAGTAAAACCCAGAAGAATCTATCTGGTTTCTTGCCAACCTGTCCATCTGGCTTCATGGCAACACAGCAGCCAGACTGCTGCAGAGACCACATTTTCAAGCTGCTGGCCCTCAACAGCCCAGGAACATTGTGTTCCACCATTACTCAAAATACTCAGGTTTCTACCTGGCAGGCTATTGGAGATGGCCCAAGAAGCCTCAGAAAATGCTTCAAATATTTCACAAGAAATGTCACTCTGACCTTCTCTAAGCAAAATGTCAGAATTTTCATTACATGGAAAATTTCAAAATGTCATTTCTGTTGCATTTCAGAATGGTCCTTTTTTTTTTTTTTTTTTTTTTTGAAGTTTTCAGAGAATAGGAATTCCAATGACTGGTTAACTCTAATCAGTACACATTGTCTTTCCTAGAAAAATCCATTTTCATTGACTTATTGTCACATGTTTTAATGAATTTTTTAAAGCTACAAAAAAGCGAGTCTGAAGTGAATCATATGATTCCCAGTTTTATGTGCTACAAAGTAGTCCACCCTTCATGCTTAGAATAATTTTTCACAGCTTTTCTATCATTTAAGACTATCATAATTTTCTCAGTATCTCTATATGAGTTCCAGAGGAAGTAAATCCTATCAACAGTTATTTTTTTCCCTGGTAAAACTTTCATAACAATAAAGGACTTAGAACAGCAACCACTTCCTCTACTCCTGACAAGCAAATGTATTAGGTTGCTTGCTTCATTCCAGGCTATAACAAAATACAGCGCCCAAAATACATAAGCTATCACCTACTTTAACCCTGTGAGTCAATATAAAAACACACGCTTTTCAGATATAAAATTACTTAATAACTAGATTCAGGAAAGAAAACAAGATAACAGGAAAGTACAGAAAGCGATTATTTGACCTCTTGCTACATACACATAATCTATTTGATGAGATCTTGTTTTTGGAGATACAACATCTTAGCCATCAGATTCGGTATAAAAGCTAAGAACAGTTTAGTACCTTAAGAGAGGATTCCTTGAAAAGACTGCCATGTTATCATTTGTTGGCATATCTCCAGCAGAATTCAGCTATTTTGGCATTTGCAGCTCTTTCAGCTAATATGCTTTGCTATCCATACTTAATGGATGTTATTATGGAGGTTACCTATAGTTCTACCTTCACTGCTGATTGAATGAAAATGTTTGCAATGATGAGCACTATTAGACAGCAGTAACACTCAGTCTTCTCTACTAAGGTCTCAACCAGTTCTTCTCTTCCTCACCTCTTTACATGTTATCTTTCCAGCTTCTGATACATTCTGAAAAAAAAAAGTATCAAATGGGAGGAGAATTACAATTGTTTGTTTTTTAACTTCTTATGTCTAAGAAGTTAAACACTTCTCACATCCCACTTCTCACATTCAACTTCATCACTGGTAGAAGGATAGTAGACAAGGGAGGGAACAGCTGTGGGATGTTACCTTTTCTTTCTTTTTGAAAACCTTCTCTTTCAGATTTTGTCTTTTCCTGCCACAGTCCAGGTCAGGGTTGTACTTTTGTTGTCATATTTAAGTTTCACATATATTTAGCAGAGAGAGAAGGGTTACATTACGTTCACATTAAAGGCAATTATGCCTTTCTTTTGTCATGCATAGACGTTATGCGAAGCTGGGCCACACTACATTACGAAATAAAATAGGTTCCATATACACACATACAGGCATAAAAAATGAAAGGGAAATACAAATTTGTAAAATATATCCCCATTTCCATTTCTGACACTGATCAGAAAGAGCTTACTTAACCTCTGTGAGTGTCCTTTTCCTCCTATGTAAAACAGAGATAATCCCTACCACCTGGACGCTAAGACATTTCAGACATTAAAGTACCCAATGTGTTTCAAGGGCCTTAAGCGAAAGGCTGTAAAGAAATGCAACCTGTCCATATCTACTCTTTAGCAGAATGAAAGACCGATAAAGAGAAGGGAAAAAGACATCACCTGTTACAAACAAACAAGAAAAACCTCAAAAAAAAAGGGAAGCACCATGAAAATACATCAGTCACATTTTATCATTTCAAAACAGTTTTCTCACAGTGAAATATTGATTCACATGACAAACACACAACCGTTGAAGACTTCAGAGATTTTATCCTCTAATTTTGAATGATGATTGCACTCTTACCTTTCAGGATACACATGTACACATTAAACATGATGTAAATGTTACACTGGGTCTCATGTTATTTCTCACTAGTAAATAATGAGAATTAGTTTTCTTTAATTATATAAAACAAAAATCTTTAAAAAGAATGCAGGCACAGCCAGTGAATAAAGACGGTATTACAGAAACATAAATATGCCTGGCCTATGATTAACCTCGTAGCCAACCGACTGCAAAAATTGACTGCTTAACCTGCATGTTAAAGTTAACCAGAAAAAAAGGAGCAAGGATAAATACCGTGCTATGGATCACCTTTCCTGTTTCCCCCCAATCTGGGTGGGAAATGCTAGGAATGCAAAGTGGATTTTATTTGCATTTGGCCTTTAAATTTGCTTTTCTTTCTCATAGTCTAAGTTTATACATGTGCTTGGACAACTTCTGTTGGAAAACAGAAAATATTTTCTTAAAATGAGAAATGAAATCTTAATACTGCCTTTTCAAATCCAGCTGTCAGCTTATCCATAATATCTGCTGAATTCCATAAACCTGGCAAACTCAGACACCAGTGATGTAATGCCACAAGCGCAACCATCTCACCATTTTATATTTTTTTTTATCTTCTGATTCTATTTTTACTTTAAAAGCTGCGGAATGATTTTTGCTACCTGCCAGAACTGTGCAGACAAAAGCATTCCACAGCTCTTTAACACCTGCAGCCTTACCAAACTAAATTTACAAATACCCAGCAATGCCAGTGATGTTCCGTCTAGTCCATTAGTCTACATGCTGCTTTAGGTTGCCCTAATTGCTTGTGACCAGAACCATATTATGTTTTATTGCCTGTACCGCCCGCAGTGCTGTGGTGCGTGGCGGGTGCCCGGAGCTGTGAGGCTCCCTGTGGCGCGAGGGGGGACGCTCTACCTGTCCCCCGCTTTACCCTGCACATCACGGGCTCATGCTAAAGCCGTCCTGACACTGACCTCGCCGAGACCCGGCAGCTGGAACAGCCTTAACAAGGTATTAACACAGCAACACGCTCCATCAACTGCTGCCAGCTGCAGTGGGGAGGAAGGGAGAAGAGACACAGGGAGAGGAAGGGGAGAGCCTGAGAAGCTGCTTCACAACTAGAGGAGTCACAACACATCCCTTTAAGTTGTTTCCAGGAGTTATTGTACATCTCCACTCAAGAACACTCTGCTGCATCCCAAAGCAAGGGTAAGGCACGGAATTGCTTGAGCTTGTTTTCCTGCCAAGTCTCATAGAGCAAACCATGCTGCTTTAGCAATACAAATACTCACAAAGCAGCACCAGAGAAGGGCATACCTGCAATATAGTAGGGTAGTGTTACTTCAGCATCTTTCTATTCTACCTTCTGTGGTCTTTGGATTATGCCACTGAACTAATGAGAAACATTTAGAAGCCTGAATCTGAATTTGGCTTTATCTTCTGTTCAGCTTGCAGACCATTTCCAGGGCAGCAGGGTCGGATGCAGGATTACTACTTAAGTGCCCCACACCATAGTTAGCTAACAGAGGACTGCTCATCACAGCTGAACCATGTAACTTCAAACGCAACCCATCTGGAAGGCAGAGCTATTTGAGCAGTGGCAGACAAGAGGCTACTGGGATTCAGAAAAATATATATTCAAATAGATTACAAAAATATCAAGAGCAATGATTTTTGCCAATGCAAGGAGAAAAAAAAAATCTCCCTGCATCTAAAAATACTTACGTGAATAACAACAGTCAAAGAGCTGTAATGGTTTGCAATGAGGGACAGGACATCAACTCACTTGCTATGGGAACAAAGCTGAATTGTGCATGAATTATCCTTCATCATCCAATTTGGAGTTTGGGGAGATGAGCAAAGGCAAAGTCTTACATTGCAGGCTAATCAGTCATCCCAATTATTAAACAATAAATAGCGAAAGTGAACAACTTAATAATGACATTATGGTCATAAAATATCCAAACTGTTATATGTGAAGTTATAAATAAATAAACATCAGGGGACTGCAGCAGTGATGGTCTAAAGAGAACAAAGCACAACTGTGCAGGGGAAATTGGCCTGCTGATATATTTGGAAATAACAGAGAAGCTTTCAGGCTCAAACTTTCTTTATCAGAGAAATCATAAGAAATAATAAAATCTGTGCTAGCCTATGATTAGAAACAATTTTTATTAATTTAAACAAGTGATTATAATGACTAATCAGCTTAAAAGAAAGCTAGTTAAAACTTGTGGCATAGAGGGGTGTTAGGAAGGGAAGAGATCATTAGAACATATGTAAGAGGCTGTAGAGCCAAAGTTTTTATTTACTCAAACATGATTAGTATCTGAGTAGCACATTTCAGATTCCAGGCTTAGATCTTTTGAAGATACCTTGTGACTAAAATGAGACTCAGAACTCAGAAATCAACTCCGAGAGTAGTCTGAAACATTTTGCAGAAGCAATTTTCCCTCATACCATGGCGCGCCTGCCCTTTCCAACTCTGTGTTTCTATGTTCACTCTGATGCCTACTGATTATTCAGTTTCAACATCTAACTGAATGAAGACATCTGGTACATATTTGGTGTATGTACACACATAGACTTCTTGGGACAAGTGGGAAAAATAAAGTCTTTGAGAGCAGAAGACACTTACAAACCAAGACATCAGGCAAAAAGGACTAAACGCTGAGGCCAGGTCATGCCAGCTCTACAGGGAACCACAAGCCAGTAACATTGCAATACACAGTTGTGGTCATAGACACATAGACACACATCAGTGTGACCATGGGGGCATGAAGTGTTGGTCAGGTTCTAATTCCTCATACTTGCTCTGTATAGAGGATAAAAGTAAAAGCCATAAATGCAGGAGGTCCTTTTCAAAACCCTTGGCCCTGAACTGATAGGGAAAGCAAAGAGTCCAAAAGTAGACAAAGACTTTTTCAAAGAGATGTGCAGTAAGGTGGGAAGAGTTCAGCTCTCCAAGAAAGAAGAACAGAGGGACAAAACAGGTGGGAAAAATAATGAGAAAAGATGACATTCAGATGAGGGGGAAGAAAAAGCGGAGATAGTAGTTGGATGAACCATAGAAAAAGATGGGCAGAGTAAAGTGTTTAACATGAGAATAAAGAGGAACCTGAATAGAAAGGAGAACCAGGCTGGAAAAAAATAAAATTGAATAAAAAGTCTAAAGGTCTTATTACACCCATTTAGAAACAGAACATGGAAGAAAGAAAACTTAGAAAGTAAAGTACGAAAGAGTGAAGACTAAAAGGAATTGAAAGTGTGCGTGAAAAGTGAAAGTGAGGTTTAATGACAGAAAGTTATAATTTCAGGCATAGATAGGAAAAATAAAGTCACACATGGAAAGTTTTGCAAGAGGCACTGGGACTTAAAAGATGATGACTTATAATGTCATTCAAAATATCAGTTTTTTTATGAGCATTTTTCATTGTATTTATCCTAGCCTTGAATCCCTCGCTCTGTTTAAAGACTAAAAAATACCTTATGCTTTCAAGTCACTTTGAGTCAGTGAAAGATTCTGAAACTACTTATTCCTTATTCCCTCACCCCCTCCCTGCTATGAACAGGAGCTAACTGGATGCAGAGGGAAATGCAGCAATGCTCAGTCCTGCACTGACATCTAGTGTCAAGAAAAGAATGCATCTATCCCTGAAACTTCCTCTTTAAAAACAAACAAATAATAATAGTAGTAGTAGTAGTAATAATAATAACAATGTGGTCCACATTTCCATTAAGAAACACAATTGCTAGATATTATTAGTTTGATTTTGAAAGGAGCTGAATGTCCTTGCAAGGTAGGAGGACAGGATCGTCTGTATTGCTCAGGACACGATTTCTAAAAACATATAAGAACCATAAACTAGCATGAACAGCACCCCTATGGCTGGAGGAAGGTAACTTGGCTAATAGGGATGGATGACTTAGTGAATGAATTTGATCCATGCATCAAGGGACTCTATCCATGAGTGGACCAAAGAATTTCATTCTGGTAATTAATCAAAATGAAAACTGAGTAAATTTGGAAACAAGGAGCCTAACTTCGTCCCTGTTTGAAGGAAGCTTTGGAAGAAATTATACGGACTTTAGCAAAAGCAGTGATTTTTTTTTTTCCCTCCAATGTTATTTTACATAAAATCGTTGGGGTAAGGGAGTTGCTTCATTACAGTCTTTTTGGAAAATAATTTCTTAATTATTTGTTTTAATCTTCAAGGATGTCTTCATTCACATTGGCTCTGGCATGCCAGTCTCATGTAAATCCAGAACACACTCTCACGTCTGGGGTTGGTACACTAAAGACAGTCAGACCTACAGAATCCTCAAAAAAAGCTTGCATTCTTGCTACAGAATGATACACGCCTCCCTTACAGTTCTCCTTATACAAAATTGCAACAACCTAGAAGTTTTTGTCACAGGAAAAGAATGCTCCTATGAAACAGGACAGTTTCCAGACTTCTATTTTTCCCCTCCTGCCATAAAAAAAAAAAAAACAAGCCTTCCAAAACTATTTTGAAAAATAAAAATTATCCGTAAAGCTTGTATGGTTGTCATTTTAAAAAGTTATGTCTCTTGCAGGAAATAGGAGGCCTTCCTTTTAGGTGCCGTAATGATCAGTCCCAGTGTGCAAACTCCCCTTCTCTTTAAGAGGACTGCTCTGGTGTGTGGAGCAGACACAATTCACAAGGGCTCTTTCAGTCCCCACAGCCTGCAACCTTTGATGTGAAAGAAGCCATGCAGTAGCTGCCTGCAAGCTGCGGAGGGTCACGGATCTCCGCTACTCACCCAGCCTTATCTACTCATCAGAAATTCAGCCAGGCCAGGGAAAATTTTTTTTCTTTTTTTTTTCTTTTTTGCTGCACAAGCCAAATGGCATGGCAAATGTAACGTAAGTCAGTCTCACATTCCCTGACCATGAATGTGAAAAAATTAATTCTCTGCAGCTAAATACCCTTAGAGTCATTTTGGTATAAAAGGCAATGGTCTGTCACTTATATCTTGTGCTAAACTGGTAATGAAATCTCAAAGAGGGAAGGGGGGAATCATGACCAAAATAAAGCCCATTGCCTACACACCAGTTTGAGATCCAGCATAATTGAATCAGTGAAATTATTCTCGATAGGGCAGACTGTGCACAGGCCTGGAGAAGACAGGTGACACATGTAGAGCTTTGCCCTTTCTTCTTTTCAAGCCTTTCCACTGCTGCCCAGTGGTCTGTGGTGATATTCGATAGCTGGCTTGTTCCCACCTTGCCTCACTTAGCTAACTCTGTTGTAATAGCATTAAAAGCATGCGAGGCCTCAAGGGAGGCCGTGGGGCACATATGAGCAGCACTTAGCTCCTGCATGGCATCTTTGCAAGTTCCTTGGGGCAGACAGCTCTGGACAGAATACCCTCCTAAAAGCCACACATGAAGATTTCCCAGGCAATAAATATTCCTGTTACATTGGTCTTTCTGTTGCGAACATGGATAGCAAATAGCAATTATCACATAAGAAAAAGTTTAACCTCTCAGAGAGAGGAACTAAGAGTAGCAGCAAGACTCTGTGACTACTTTCTCAACAAATACATGTGAGTTATTATTGTCCTTAGCAGGCATGACACTAATTATCACTCTAAATGGTCATTTAAATGAAGGAAATACTGTCTTGTAAACATTATGTACTTGATATTTAAAGAAGTAAATATGCTGAGAATGGGCTCTACGAAAAATAATGCATTTTTGTTGTTTTAAATTAAAAAAGAGCGAAAGATCATTACTATCATGAAATATGGAAAATATGGCTTCTGATGAAAAATCTACATGTTAAAAAAAATCCACAGTGACGATCAGAAACATTTATCAGAAGAGTTCATGTTTCTGATAAATATTTAAGTGTGCGAGGCAGAACCACTGAGAACAGTAAATACTTTATAGCTGGCACTTTGTCAAAACTGTAAGTGTCTCTGCCTTCGAATTTTACATCATCACTAAATTTACAGTCATTTGATAAGTGGCACAAGACAAGAATTACTTCTTTCTAAATCTAAACCAAGTAATAAATTTAACATCAGGATTCATCTTATTGTCCGTTATCATCTGATGACAATGCCTTTTACCTTCATTGTCTTGACAGAAATATGATATGTAAAATTGTAATGTCACATCACTCACTATGATTTAACACTATCCAGCCCATACCATTTTAATCAATCAAAATTGTCGCTTCTTACTGTAATGATTTTCTGGTGGATTCCCTGTGTTTAACATGATATATAAGTCTTATCAGCAGTTGATTTACTATTTCATTTCAAAGTCTAACAGTTCAGAAGGCCATTCTTGCCTCCTTCAGACACCTTTGGAATTAGCAAACAAGCATCTTTTTAGGTATTAAAGGCAGAGTAATTATTGCAGAAAGCAACTGAAAGATACCATTCTGAAAGAAAAACATTTTTACTGTGAATATGTGTCTGGAAGGGAAGAAAACCAAGCAGTGAATTTTAAAAAATGGAGAAAAATGCCTCACTAAAGAATGTACAGCACAACTAGTGACACTTGTTCTATTTTCAGTATCCCAAAACAGCCACAGTCATATCTAATCGCATAATGCAATTGCTGAACTCTAATTTTCCATCTCTTTTCTTGGTATTTCTTCTGTTATATCATCTTTTATTTATTTTTCACAGAAACCTACCACATTTATTTCTTAGACAACTGCAAGAAAATCAATTTGTGTTTGTAAAGCCCTTTCAAATACTACCCGGTATATGATTGGAATAGCCAACCTATATTAAATACATCTTTACATTAGGCTGCAACAAAACACAAATGCATAGAGCTATGAAAGAACACTACAACAGCAATTCTAACACTGAAATGCTCTTTTTGCATTCCCTTGCATATCAGAAAGGCTATACTCTCATAAATGGAAAAATACCCATTTGATCCTCTATCAAACAAGTAAGGGGTTCAGAGGCCACCTGTCTTCCTGGGAGAACTGAATAACACTTTGTCAGCCATAAAGCAATGAGAAAAACTATTTCCATTCTATTAGCTGGCTCTTAATGATAAGATAAAGAAACAAAAGTAGGAAAAATAATGTGATAAATAGTGTTGACAGGGAAAGCTGAGAAGCTGCATTGAAGCTGCATCACTGATTGTAGCTAAGGGAAGGAGTCCTTTAAAGAACTGAAGGTTCTTTCATCAGTTCAGAAGTGGTGAATATACAATATGCTATCAAAGAAATCACAGAAATTGAACCATGATTTTTGTGAAGGAGGAAAACGTATTATTAGGAATATTTTTCCATGGAGCTCATTTTTCACAACAAGAAAACATTTTTCCTATACCACTGCACTTCTTGTTTCATTAATCCTTCTTTCTTCTAAATGCATGATGCAAGTTACCCAACTCACTCAGCAACATTTGAGAAGGTAATAATGACAATGATGGGAACTGCCAGGAAAGAGAGGCTCCCAGGTGTTCTTACTTGTAACATAGAAATTTGACCTTTTTCTTTTCTTTTCTTTTCTTTTCTTTTCTTTTCTTTTCTTTTCTTTTCTTTTCTTTTCTTTTCTTTTCTTTTCTTTTCTTTTCTTTTCTTTTCTTTTCTTTTCTTTTCTTTTCTTTTCTTTTCTTTTCTTTTTTTTTTTTTTTTTTTTTTTTTTTTTTTTTTTTTTTTTTTTTTTTTTTACTATGTTTGGAGACCAAAGAATCCCTTCAAAATCTCCACTATTTTTCTCTTGTTATTACAAATGACCACCAAATGTTCTGTAGAAAAGTGAGTTCCTTCACAGTGTGTCTGGCAATGTACTACTGATACAACCTAGAGGCAAATTCCCAAAATCAAGTTCTCCCAGTACAAGAAAGCTCTACTGAGAACGTTTTAGTTATAATCAAGTACCCTACTAAATACAAACTCGCATGGTGCTGACAACTATCATTTGTAGCTGAATCCCTCTGAGTGAGAGGTATTCCTGTGAAGCACCTCACCCTACGGTACATCACAGCCCTTCGCACTCATCAGAATTTAGTGCATGAGATTCTGTTATCTGATGCTCAGTCAGCCTGTCCAACTAGTATATTTTCAGCTCTCCATCACAGAGCAGCACGGGGAGGGCTGGGGAGGAAGCACCAATTTAAGTTATAAAGAAACGTACCTTGTTATCAAATCATTCTCTAATGTTCTCTAGTGGCATCTCTTTCACCTTTTGTGAAGTATTTAGGTATGCTCGCTGTCAGAATTATGACAGAAATCTGGTCTGGTGACATTTTGCCATTTCTCAGACATAACTATTTGATTTGACTAGAGAATGTAGAAGACACTCCATGATGCCAAGGATAAACATACTGTCTATATCACTCAGCATTTGATAAATAGAGATCCACTGCAAATTTTCAGCTGTAACACCTCAGAAATAAAGTCGCTTCTAAACACACCAACCCTACAGCTCAATTCATTACAACTAGTTTGTAACACTCAAAACTAAATATCCTTAACACACAGTTTTGCACAATACTACTAGTATGTGCAGAATGCAATCTGGCATTACAATTTTCAGAATACCTTCTACCATATAAAAGGAAAAAGATATCACATGGCATATCCAAAGTTTCCATTAATTTCAATAAGACGATTTCAAGTTTGGAATGTGTTGTGTGCACTAAGATAACATTTTTCGTTTTTACTATTGATCTCATTGTTATACTTTACATATTTTCTGGCTATTAGTACTCATATACTTGGCTTTAAAATTATTTGCTTTGGAAGAGGAGCTTGGCCAGTGCTATAGACACCTGGCAAAACCTTGTTCAGGCATAACACTTTGGAACAAAAGAAATATCTACCAGGGGAAAACAGGAGATGATTTCATCAGTTGGTGGATAAAGAAATTATTATATTAAAAACAGAAAACAGTTTATTTGAATTCCATTTTTAATAAACCTTTGGCTTTTTGCCCTTTATGAAGAGCTAAAAAAAAAAAAAGGGAAAAAGAAAATTTTAAAAAAAGCTTCATGTCTTTACCCTCTTTCTAACATTCTTTGATGGAAGAGTTTTTCTTACACACTGCAAAGAGTCCTCAAAAACAGCCAAAATTATTAAAAACTGTTGGGCCTAGATCCAGCAGATAACCCCTATATAGGCTCCTACTGATATCAATGGGAAATTAGGATCTCTAAATAATCTGTTAAATTTATCTCAATGCTCAGGAAAAAAAAAAAAAAAAAAAAGATTGTGTCGTCACAGAGCATAGCACGGCACAGCACTGCAGTACAGTCTGAACTGAGCAATACCACATGAAGTATTAGAAGAGGAAGCCATAGTAACTAATATAAAAAAATTGATACTGTTTTCAAAGCACAAATAAAGTGCTCATATAACTTTCCTGACTGTCAATTTGGGTGAAAGGAGCCCTGCTTCTTGGAAGGTTGCTTTTGCAACCATGTTTTCCTGTGTGTGATTTTGCTGACACACTGCTCTGAGTTTCTGACTTTCTCCAAGTCCTCAAAGTTCAGGTGAGTTTCAGGTTCCCATCACAAAACAATCTGAACTGCACAATAGGAGACACTGAAACTTGAAAGTGTTTTCTTCCTTCGTTTTCTTGAAGTCTTTCACTGAACTTTCTATTTCCTGAACCCTAGACTGGAGACAAGTATGGGAGCAAAAGCAAGCCCAACACTGCCTACAAGCTACAGAGGTATTTCTGTGAGACTGGAAAGCACCTCATTTTTATAGGAGAGTACAAACCAGTATTGTGCGTAGCTGAAGGCCCAATGACAGAATGAGGAGGAAAAAAAAAAGAAGAACAAAAACAAAATTCATTACTCTAAGTCTTTACCTCTCACAGTTGTACTGGAGTCTGCAGGTCAGGTGATTGATATATGGCTTCTAGACTAGCCTGGAAAATTTAGATGAGTATGTCACAGCATTTTCTTCCATAACCATGTGTAAGGCAGATCAGCCACCAAATGCATAGGACTCAGCAATTTTGCACATCAGAATTAACGCCAACAGAATACTTAAATAAAACACTGAACTGGCTAACAGACAGTCCTCCAGCATAGAGCACTTTAAAAAAGTAAGAAATGCAACCAGTTGCAACTGCGCTAGGGTTGCAGAATAAAAAGTGCCCTGTAGACACAGTATATGAGCATGCAAGAAAAGGATACTACCCAGTGACAAACTAACAAAACGTGGTACAGATAATACCTAAAGTAACCTTCCATATTGCTCAGCCTCATGTTTTTGTGTGTAAAGCATCTATAGTTTAATGAAAAAAACAAATTAAGTCAAAAAGTGTTCACTTTCATTAAGACAACTAAAAAAAGTTGCAACTTCCATGCTGACACACATCCTGGAAGGTTTTAAGCTGCAGGAGATAGACAGTAGGGTGTGAATGAAATCAGTGGCCAAAAGATCCAAAATGGTAGTGGCATTTTTCAACAACACTGCTTGCTGACCAAATCTGTTCCTTCTGAAGACAACATGAGTTTATTAAAGATGTTAGTGAAAGCACATTCAGAAAAGCATACAATATTTTGTGAAGCACTAACAAACAATGAACAGTTTAAGAGGGTCAACACTATGGAGAATATAACCTGAAACAGCTGAAGGTCCTGTACAAAACCAGAAGTGTATTGAAGTATTGTGCTAATCACATTAGTTCTAATCTTGACCTTATAATAATTAAAAATTGATGCTTAGAACATACTACAGCTGTGCAATCAAATTTAAACCTACTAATTTTATAGAAAGAAGAAAGGCGTATCAAAAGGTCACAGTTTAATTTCATGATCGTATATTTAGTCTTTATTCCCATAGTGAAAATGTGTAATTTCTAAAAGAGCAAACCAATAATTACTTATTATGAAACTATTTTAGTCAATACCTAATTTCTCAGTATTGATTATTATTCAGACATTTAAAATGTACCCTACAGCACCAACAAAGTGTTTGTCATACTGTTCTTCTTACTAAGGCTTGTAACTATTAAAGATATTGATTAAAGGCAAGGGTCTAAAATGCCAAACACTGTATTCATTATAATAAAAATAAATCTTATTTAGCCATTTCAAAAATGGAATTTAATTAACTAGTAATATAAATATCGACCAGTTAAAGATATGTTTGTGAAACAATGTAGATTTCTCTCACAAAATGCATTAAGCAAGTTCTTGATTGGATTATACATTATAAATTTTGATTTTCTGTTTCAGTATTATTTTGCAAGAGAATCAGCTATTTCTCGCAATCTAGAACTTGCAGGTTACATCATCAAATAAAGCAAGGTACTGCTAAGCTCATGCAAATTAGTCTTCAGACTAGACAACAGATGCCATTTCATGTACTCTATATTACTTTTTTGGGATGTTTTTGTTTATTTCCTTGGTCTCTTAATGCCAATCCTCCATGAAATTAAAATACATCATCTAATTAAGAGGTTCTTTGACTATCTTCTTTTAACTACTGGCATTATCTGTGGGACGAAGGGATGAGTCTAAATATCTGCTATACAATACATGATTTTAATTAATTATGTTGTGTAATCAGATCTCCAAGATCACAAACTCATGCCAGCGTGTGAAGCTGAAAATGTCTGGATATTTCCAGAAGTTAAGAAATTGTAGGGTTGAATCTTTCTCTGCATTTGTTCCAAGCCTATTCAGAATAAAAATTGGGATGGAAACTGCGCAAACACTTTGCAAACAATTCTGCTGAACAAATTCAGATACATATTTATAATGGCTATTTCTGCAGACTGAGCTCAAAGATACACTAAAAAAGATCTCTTAAAAAAAAAAGAGAGAGAGAGATGCAAAAGTGAATTACTTTGAATATTAAGAGTTCTTGTGAAAACATCATCACCAAATGTTCTTCGTAAAATCATGGCATTATCCTTTGAACAATGCAATCACCTACCATTTTCTGGATGCTTTGGGAAGTTTGAATCTATTTCTTAACATTTAAATAGACAAAACCCAGAGATGGTTGCTCATTTTTCCCATGTGTCCCACTTGGAAGTTTGCAAAATACATTTGTCTTGGAGTCATGCACACACCTCATAGAAATCAGATGTCAGAAATCAGATTTTATCTTCTTTGACTCCCTTGTTGCTACTATCTGAAGCTATGAAAAGTCTCTCTTTGGAAAAGATTGCTCAGACAAGAAATTTCCAGAACAAGCATTTGTGCTCCCTCCCTGTCTCTGAAATAATGCTGACAGTTAGACATCTTACTAAAAGGCATAAGTGTTCAGAAATCTATAAAGTTGATATATAAACATTAATTGTTTGAAATTCTTATCAATTTCAGTGAACATATGAAAATATTCTGGCGTTTTAAAAATATTTTTGGCCATTATCAACATTACTTTTGCATTTCAGTATTTGCAAATTTTACCTACAGATACAATTATACAAATACGTATTGTACAGAAATACAAACGTACCTAGACATACAATTAACAGTGTTAGGCAATAACTGATTAGTGCACTTCATGAATCACATCTGAAAGGAAAACTAATAAGATGTACTTTTTAGCAGAAGATATATAAAAAAAAAATCAGCCTCCATTCCCCAATGAACTGAGAATAGTAAACAGAAACCTTGTGGCAAATGTGTCTGTCTAGTAGAAATTATATATATCTCAATCCATTTTTTGTTCCTGTTCTGAGATTCTTCTAGAAATGTCTAGTACATAGATCGCATTTTTTTCTCTTTTACATTAAAAGTAAGTGTAAACGGCTGTTTTAAAAGCCATTTAAAAGCTGTATGTGCTTATGTGTACGTTCTCTTTACATGTGACTATCAGGACAGGTGTTACATCAATTCTTCCAAAGGCAGTTTTTAAGCTACAAGCAAACACCACTTTTAGCAAATACATGTATATACAAAACTGAACATGATTTATGATCACAGGTGATGCTTTCTAGGATGTGGCTTCTGAGCAGAATATATAGTAAATTCTGTCCTTTATTTTAGTGTTGTTTGTCCTTTATGAAGCATGTCAGACTAGCTGCATTAGAGATGCATGTCTTTATCCAGAGAAAAGGTAAAAGGCAAGTGAAAGCACTGGGTATGACTATAGGGGAAGAAAAGCAACCATCCAAGATATATCTAAAGTTAAATTAGAATCCCTTCTTCACTGAGGAGATTTCAGTGAAATTTATTAATTAGGCCTGGGATAAACATTTAACTTTTAACACCAATATACAACAGTAACATTAATAAGCTATTCATAAAGCCACATAGTAATGACTTATGGACATTTTGAGGCTGATCTTGAAGAGTAGCTTTGATATTCACTATCATGCTAGAAGTGAATGAACTCATCAAGTATCTTTTCTCATTTGTTTTGAATTATTCTACCCTGCAAGACTTGTTTTAAAAACAAACAAAAGCACATATTATAGAATGATGAAATAAGTGGATGAAATTTCCTACTAGAGTGTAGAAACTAAAAATATTTGTTAAAAATATATGTTAAATTTCAGACCTGAAGCATTTGACAGTGTTCTTTTAAGAAATCAAAATTGATCCCTTCGGGCTTTATTCAGTGAAAATTACAAGACTCTGCAATTCTGATACAAACTCCTAGAGCTCCTATTTGGCTGCCAGGAATCAAAACCTTCATTATTTAGCTGCACAGATATCAAAACCATCACACGGGCTAGCAAAGGTAAAGGAACGCTTGAAGTGCTATCTACACCAGCACAAAAGACTGTGTGATGGAACAAGAGAACTGGAAACGAACATAATCCTTTCAAACAAATTAACGCTTCCACGCTTATGTTAGGTCCTATGTATAGTAAGAAAACACCTATTTTTCCTCTAAAAAATGAAAATTATTATATTAGTAAACCACAAACGTATGAATAAAGCCAAATACAAGATTGGCAGAGGAGGTATTGTGCATTGTGAAAGGAGAGAAGGGAATGAATCATTGCAAAGCTGAAGTCTCTGGCAGTTTTTCCACTTACATTAGATGACCTCTTTTAAGAGATCTCTCTTCTAATTCTTACCAGTTTAAAACTCTGCTAAGCTACATTTTGTTATTGGAATAGCCTTCAGCAAGCAGAGGAATAGATCCAAAAGCATGGAGGAAAGAGCTTTCGACGAGGAATAGTGAAATAGCTGAAACAAAAACAAATAGACAAGCAAAAACCCAAAAATCCTGCCCATTGCAGACTGTACTATTTATACAAAAGGTTAAAAAACAGGTCTGCTCATTTGCTACCAGGCAGCAGGGAACTGTATATTTCAGCTACTTTATTCATCATTCCTCACACACAATCTCTTTAGTAAAGAAAATCAAGAATTTTCACTAGGTACCAGGGGGAACTGAAGAATGTAATAAGAATATTGACATTAACTGAAAAGGTTAATTAAACATTTTTATAAGAGTAAAAAGAGTTTGTACAAAGTGCTTCTCTAGTTTATGCCAGCTATACACAAATACTTTTCATACCATAAAATGCTCCATACAATCAAAGCAAGTCAAGGAAAAATCCTCAAAAATGTAACACATATTTCAATTACAGCTGAATGGGCATGACCCCCGAGTTTTGCAAGAAGCACAAATTATACTGCGAGTTCATGAAAGGACCCCAAGTTCACAGTGAAAAATGGTTTAGTGATTATTGCAGATAATTAACATGTCTTTATCTGGTTGCAGTACACACACACAAAAAAAAAGAGCAATCATTCTTGACCATATAATCCTCATTAATTAGTAATGAGGGTATAAACACGCTACAGGATGCTCACAAACACCGTTTTACATTTTCTGCTCTTGGATGTTTCTAGTGCATGACTGGCCCACTAAACCAGGTGACACTTATTTTGTCTTATACAAATTAAAACAAATGAATTAAAAAGAAATTCTGTGAATTAAAAATGAAGAATAAAATTTCTGTGTTATAGACAGATAGCCTAGCTCAGCTATAAGCAATGCCTCACTTATAAATGGCAAGAATTGACCAAAGCCTGTCAAAACCAAAACAACTTTGTGAAATAAAAATAACACGAAAGACACAGTTAAAGTGGAGAGACAGCCCTTAATACAAACAAATTCTGGTACATCTATCTTGCCAGCATTCTTCTGTAATGATGCATCTGTTTCCCTTCCAAAATATAACAAAGTTGGTTAAAAAAGAAAACTTATGTCATGCATTAGGGATAGGAAAGCAATCTTCCTCCTTCTCATAATCATCCAGATATTATTAATCTTAGTCATTGAAACAGAGTATAGAAAACTGACAGAACTATTTGTATTTTTGAAAAACTATTTAAACTAAAGTTCTTCTGTGATGTAAGAATTTATGCCTGTTCATCTCCTTAAGAATAGGATTTTAACAGGGCTTCTACATAGACGATGATGAAAAAAAGAGAAAAAAAACAACCAAGAAAACTTACCCTAACACCGCAATTGAGAAACAGTTCCATTGCAAGTCAGGATTTCCAAGTAAGTCACAGTTGTCCCTGGAACTCACTTTCTTCTCTGAAATAAATAATTTAATGAGCAGTAGAGCTAGGAAAACCTAGTTCCTGGTGTATTTGTGTCTTGAGATTGAGCTTCTCTGGTGTATAGTAAGTGTTAAGTCTGTGTAGCAAAGGGGAGGACAACAAAATCTCTTTCAGTCTGTGAAGGTGACTACTTCCGCTGACTCTGTAGATTAGTTTAGATTACTGTACCTTAGTGTAGAATGAAGACACTTAACTATCTCTAAAACCACTATTGCTCTTTTAAATCTCTTTGAAAATGGCCAACAAATTCAAAGGTTACTATGGGAGATTTAAAAAAAAAGAAAAAAAAAAGGGGGGGGGGGCATCATTTATATCTCCATACATGTATTTTAGTTACATGAGTTGAAATCTGGAAATAGGCCCAACCTCCTACATTTCAGGATTCAGTTGTGCCACTGTGGCACTGTAAATCAATTCAGATGCATGAAAATAACAAAGCGACAAAAAAAAATTAGTACATGAGAAAGATAATGAAGACATTTTATTTTTCAGTGTCTTGACTCAGAAAGAATTAATAGCAACAGTTGTGGTCTATCAACAACAGCTGAGGGGTCTCCTGAAATACAGCAAGCAGCTCAAATTGCCAAAGCAACTGCAACCCACCCAAAACTACCAGAGACCCCACAGTACTACTTTTACCAATATTAAAACAAAGTATTATTTACTATCATGTTTATGGCACGAGTCTCAAATGCAATTCTCTGGTATTGGGGATCAGCATTATTACCAGTAACATTTACTGCTTTAACCCCAGTTTTAGTGCTGTGATTCTTTGTAATAACCTTAAAACAACAACAACAACAACAACAACAACAACAACAACAAAAAACCTTTGAGGGAACCCAATGGCTTCTTGCTCCAGGAAAGCATGAGGAAATGGAATGAGTCTCCAGAACAATCTGGCAACTTAGATGTCTTTTCCAGGTAGTGATCTGCCAGGCAATTTATCAATATGTTCTGTCACCTAAAAAGATAAGAAAGTAAAACACAGTGAATTTTTTTATTCTTGCTTCAGCAAACCAAATACCTATATGCTTGGTTTGGAAACATGCATGGCTCTAGGGTGCAAAAATGTATATATGGAATCTCTGCCATAAAGAAAGCCATAAAGAAAGCATTGTTGTGAGGAAAACACATACAGCTTCCTAGAAGGCACCAACAACCCCGAACTTCGCAATCAGACCCAGATCTTCTAAATGCTTCCTTCTGTGTATCAACATGCTGGGAAGTCATATCAGGCTAGACTCATTTTAATCAGCCAATGATGCCTTTCTAGTCTGACATGTTGGCCTCAGCCTCTCTCTTAGATATTATTTATCAGTCAGTTTCATTGTATCATATGCAGAACAAAGGAAGAGACACTCAAATATTCAGACAATAGTTTTATATAAAATGCTGCACTGTGCATTGGGAGATTCATTTGTATTATTTTCTCAGAATGCCACAGTTCTTTCAATTATAGTTCTTATGAATTTCTGTGTCTCATTACATAGCAGCTCTGATGGAGGTTGGGGATTAAAAACTGTAGTCATTAGCTGTTTCTTCAGAGGAGAACAACTGTGACCTAAAAAAGGCAAGCTGTAAATAATCATCTCATTTTTAATATATATTCAATGTTTTATTTACAAGCAATGCTCCTACTTATCTATTAACCAGTCTCCTTGAATCTGACCGTTTTCAAAAGATTGACCTAATCCTGATTGTCTACGTTTGAATAAATCATGACATGATCCTGGGAACTTGGCAAGTACATCAATGATTTTTACATCTGGCATCACACACCAGCTGCATGTGGAGGGAATGAAAAAAAAATTGATTTCTTTACCTTGCCTCATTACTCATTATGTGGTGATGCATGCATTACCACGTGCATGCAGTCTGCAGCTCCCATGACAGTTAGAAATCCAACAATCTCATAAAATTCATGAATTACCTGCTGCAATGCTGATTATCTTGTGCAAAATCTAATAAAATTATTAGCTCTGCTGAAAAGTATATTTATAAATCGATAGATGCACTGACAGTGTGAATATTAACTTCCTGTATGCCAGAGGAACCTGTTGCAGAAACAATTAATGCAGGGGTAACCTTGAAGTGTCACAAGTGCATCACCTTCAACCTTCAGATCATTGCACAGAAGGAAACAACAATTTTTGGCAAGTCTATGTCCACAGATGTTTTTCAATTAGCTGTTAAAACACCCAGTATGCTCAAAAATTACCTGATGAATTCAATTAGGTGGATTTGATGAAGTTATCTTTTATCTCATAGAAGAAGCTTTTTTATTTTAATTAATGACTTAGGGGTCTTCAGTCACTGAGAAGATAAAGGTCAAACTGCAAGTCAAAAGGGGTTATAACCAATTGTTATTTGCCAACTACATAGTCAACCGAAAAAACTACCATTTGTAGAATTAACTCTTACATCTGCTGTGCAAGTTAGAATTTGTAAGCTGAAGTGTTCATGATGACTTCTACTACTAGGGATTTAGGATTGGTTTAGAAGACCACTGCTCATTTTCTTTGAAAACATCCTGGATAAAATGGTATGTATTTTACTCCATGTGTTAACGAGACCAGTATCTATAAAACAGTAGCATCCACATACTTTAACATCTTCATATATTGTACTTCATGTAACACGTCATCTTGTCTCTGGAAAACTGATTATAGACAAAACCCCATGCCCACTGAACTCAATCCACATCTTTGCATGCCTTACCACAAGTTCTGTCTTTTACAGACACGAAGTCAGCACTGCTGTGAATTACATCTTACCAATTAGTGTAAAAGTTAAAGAATTCAATCAGCTCATATGACAACTCTTTATAATCAGATATGATAGTTACAAGTTCGACAGAATTTCCTCAAATGCATTCCTTATTTATATTTACTCTTTTTAAGTACTTGTTCTGTGAATTAATGACATATTAATATTGATCAAGTTTTGCTGTTGAGATCTAACCAGTCATGGACTAACTTCTGCTTTTTGGCACATGTGCATGCACTTTCCAGATAAATATGTGCGAGGGCAAGTTCAAGAGGTAATTTCTTTAACTACTGATGCATATGACTGATACTTACTTTTCTCAGTCTTTTTCCTACTAAGTCTCAAAGCATATACTGATAGAAAATACAAAAGAGAATTCATTTTAATATGCACATAAATTTGTAGGGTTTTTTTAAGGGTTTGTTTTGCTTAGCAGCCTGTTGGTGGGGTTTCGGTATCATTCACCTAAGTCTAGTTCCAAAGCAAGCACAGAAAAGGCCAGATCCTGAACAATTTGGAGCACAGTGTAGCTCAATGAGCCTCCATGGCACTATCCTAATTTACATCCCCTGAAGAGTCACAGAGCAATATATTTTAGCCGATAATTCATGAATAAGATGTACGAAAGTGTTGTCAACCAGGGACGTGTAGAGAGGGGGTGAAGGGAAAGACAGCTCTCCGGGGTGCTAAGGAAAACCTTGTTAAAATTCTGTGATCAAATTAAAGTTTGAGGTGGTTTCCTTTCTCTGTTGGTGCTCAGCCTCCATAGCTACTGCTAATTCACCTCTGCCAGAGTTTGCTTATCACTGTATCTCATAAAATACTCCAGAAGATTCATGTTCTAATCTTTAATAAAATAAACCTATTGAATGGATTGTCAAATACTTCCTCCTTTTGCTTCTTTCCTGTCTTTCCTTTTCAGACCGAACAACTAAACAATCCCAAATATATTCTAACTGTAGTCACCACTTCAGAGTAAACATGTCAAGCACTGCATTATGTGTTTACCTACCGCTACTATCAGTTTCTGTTTCAAACTTTACATACTTCTTGTGAATATTATTAGCATTCCTTGTCTATACTCACTGAAAATTTAAAATCAAAACTTTCTTTCCAAAAAGAAGAAAAATCATTACAATAATGCTGAATTGTTGTTTCTCCCTAAAATCAAATAAATATAAGTTAATATATTTTCAATTATATTTGAAAATTTACCCCAATTTACCATTTTTTTCTTTACTATAATAATGCAAGATCTAAATTTATCTATATATTTGGAATTCAGTAGCAATTTCAGGTTAATGAAAGGAATACTCAGTATGATAATTGGCAGTAACCACTATCAGTGCAAAAGGAAAAGGACTGACTTATAAAAACCTGCTCTTAATATTCTTGTGGCACTTAATTCAGCCATCAGTATTCAAATCCAGCTGACATCTGTGGGAGCTCAGAGTGCTCAGCAATTTCAGCGTAAGTACTCAATAAACTGCTGGATTGATCCCTAATCCTGCAGTTAATGTTATCGGTAAGGAAAAAATGAATTATAGTGAGATTCTATTTACTGCAGGAATTCAAAGCAAGATCTCATCACTGATCTCAAACTGTAGTGTAATCAAACTCAAGAAGGAACTAAAAGCTTCCTTGTGGGTCTGCTCTTATGAAAACCTTTTATAAATTACAAGTCAAGAAGAGATAATGAGCACTATGGAATTCTAGGTCTCTAAGGGAGTAGGAAAAGGTGATGCTATTGTCAAGTGAACCTTTCCAGTTCTGATCAGCGAGCTTGGTGTCATCTCTTGGCCAGTAGTTGAAGACAACGGCTGAACTTACATCACAGACAAGAGTGACTCTGTATCTATGACCAGTTAATGCCTGTATAATGCAGATTCAACCCAGGAGCTTTGTAGTGCTTAACCAGGAAGTGTCCCATGTCCTCTTTTACAAAGGCTTCCACCAGACCAAGGCAGGAGTTGCGCAAAGCTTGTCTCATCTGGAAGTCATTTTTTGCAATATCATAAAATAGAATCTGCTTTACCACTGGATAAAACGGATCTATAATAATGCTTTCAGTTACCTGTGTCAAAATGAAGCCTGTTCTTCAGGCTTTTAGCCAATTCACTGGAAAGCAGCTCCAGTAAAAGGCACAATATCCTGTATTTCAAACAACATGAAATCAGCTAGCTGTCTGACCTAACAGAAAGCCACTTGAATGAATAAACCAAAAATATAATGGTTAAAATACTATTTTTGCATGGAAATAGCAGAAATAACACATAGAAGTATTTGTGCTTGATTTCCAGGCATCAACAAATAAACTGGGATTCTGATTCAGTTTGATTCCTAAGCATAAGAAAAGTCCTACTGAAACATATCCACAGAGACACATGCAAAGATAGCAGATTTCCTGGGTATTTGTTTACCCACATAGCATCCATGCAAGATTCCCTTGATGAAACTATTCTAAATGGCTTCTTGAAATAACACCATCCTCCAGGGGAGAAAAAGGGAAAATAGATTTTAAAATTGGATTATAATTTTTATGCTCTGAACACCCAGTCCTTACAAAAGGCTGACAGGCTGTTGGGATTCTTTCTTTTTCTATTTTTTTTTTAATTTTCACAATTACAATTCTGTTATACTATTCCCAGTTTCTAATGATAATTCAAATTGAATTGGTTATCACAAAGTAGAAATCTCTCCAAAATCTAAAAAAAAAAAAAAAAGAAAAAAAAAAGAAAAAAACTTTCCTTTTCAGTGTTTGAAGAATTAAGATGTTTTAGGACAGAAATTTTAATACAAAAAGAATTAATCTGAACTTAAGCAATAAAAATTAATTTTTAAAACCCAATATCCAACCAATTTGGACCACTATTTAGCATCAACTCAGAAAATAAACTTCTTAGCCCATCTCTCCTAAGCAAGTACTACAAAATTTATCAAATTCATTTAATGACTGTTTTCAAAAATTCTCATTTTCAGTGAAAGCAAATCCTTGTGCACACTACCCTATAGGCATGCTGCCTAGGTTAAACTGTGCAGCATAATGATATCTGGCATGAACCCCTAAAAGGCAAGACCAATGTACCAATGTCCAGTTTTGTCTACTGACTGCCTATCCACAGATTTTTAAAAAATATATGCCTGAAAAAGGCTGAAAACCTATTCCTATGTCACTGGACACAGTTTACATTTTTGGTAACTCTGTTTGGTAATGTCTACAGCACTAGCAAGTGTTTTGGCAATCAAAATGTGAATAAAGTATATTAAAAAAAGAAGTATTCCTAACAAACAGAGACTTCAACCACCTTTACCAAGGCATATTTTGCTATCTGGTTCCCAGCCAATTTTTCCTACTTGTAAAGGACCTGAGAGTTATTACAATGAAACAGGCAGCAACATTTGAAAACAAGCCCTTTTACAGACTTTAATCTGAGGAAAAGAGATTCCAGATCTGTTGCCAATGGTAGGAGATAATCTTGTAGGGTAGCAAGAAGAAAGTGACTGAGCTGCAGATAAAAGACGAACTCCTGCCGTGGAACATTATACAAATGCTGAAGATGCTGGCAAGAAGCCAGAACTCCCTGGTGATACAGACTGGAGACGAGTTACACAGTCACATTCCCACTGAGTGGTAAAGGCAAACAGTCGCAGAACTCCATCAAGCCCAGCTACAGTAAGTGCCAGGAGGGACTTTCATCTTCAGAGCTGTCAGAATGCAAGACCGTTCACAGAGAGTGTTTACCACAGTGAACCACCCTTTGCTTACTAAAGGTAACGACAACTTAGAAGGGGATGAAATACAGGCAAGAGAATTACGGCCAACGATTTTTTTGTCTTTTTTTTTCTTTTAGAAAAAAAAAAAATTATCCTCTTTAACACCGTGATTCTTAGCCCATGCAAAATAATCCTGCAGGCAAATCTGACAAACTGTATCATTGTTAGCTTTATAAAGAACTATTCTACCATAATTTACTAAAAAATCAAGAGCTGTAAAACATACCACAGACAGATATGTTGGATGAAGAAACCATTTATTATTGGCTAATTTAGGTAAGAGAAAAAACAGCACGTAAAATAATTTTTTAGACAAGTGAATTCAAGGATAATACCTCCGTTTTCTGATATATTTACAAGTGACATAAACATGGTACTAATAATTAATTGTTTGTTTGCTCGCTGCCTAGATGATGTTCTGCACATGCCTCCCTGCACTAGGCAATGTCTCAGGGGAAAAGAAAAGAAAAACATGCAAGAAATGCTACCCTCTGAACCTCCTGAGGGAATGCTTCCCTCCGAGGGAATGCCACCCTTCAGACTTTGCTTCCCAAATTCATTTGGTCATGTTGCACACACACACACAAACTAACCAGCCAAGAAATACTCCCAAAGCAAGGTACATTTCAGGGAAAATGTGGAAGCAGGGTCTGCAGGAAACAGATGTGCTGGTGGAAGCAGAGGGAGAAGCTCCTTGCATTTAGCTTCCCAGAAAACAAATGCACACTGAATAGATATCTATTTCATATCCAAATGAAAAAAACTCTTAATTAATTAAATAAACTCTTAGAAACACACTCTCAAATTGTGATGTTCCCCCATTTACCATGATAGTGTTTAGGAAGGTCCTGCAACTACAATCTACTGTACATACTTTATTTTATTACTGCAAGAGTAATAATCAACAAGTGGCTTTGGCAAGTATTTCAGTATTGTCAGAAATAGTGTAATGAAATAAAAGATGTCGTAGTAAAACATACATGGAATATGCCTGAAAATAAGGTGGGAAAGTTCTTATATAAGAATTTTAAAAACCACATTCATGTAGAGTACTGTAAAATCCATTTAGACTCAAATACCTCATTGTTTCAGGCCACTGTGGGGCTGCTGTAGAAACCTAGTAGCTCCGCTGGAGCACCAACAGCCTTTCTCTGGGCAGTTCGTTAAAACCTACCCTTTCTTAAGCTCAAAGGGACTTCTGATTGTTTCGTTCCTATGGGAAATATTAGAAGCAAAAAAAATGCAGAGAAAAATCATAGCATGTCACAACACTTAATAATAGCTACAAATGGGGTAATTTTAAATAGTTTGCATGAACTTGATGGGATAAATATTCTGAGGTACTCAACATCCTTAGGGAGATGTGTCACAGGGATAAGCTGTAGTGTGAAATTGCTATTTGAGTGCTGAATACCAATTATTTGTGATTTAGTGTAATTTACTTTTAAACCCAGGAGCTTACTCAAAAGCAGTTGGTGTATGTTTTAAATGATGCATCAACAGTTTGATGTGTGAAATATCCAGTAAGAAAAACAGAGAAAGTCCTCAAAGAATATTCTAGTTACTTCCAACAACTCTATGGGGAGAAAAAAAAAGATGATGATTTTACACAAAACATGAGGAGAGTGAAGCTCTGAGGGTGACATGTATGTAGATTATTCTGCACTTGGGTATCTAATGTATGAACTGCGTGACCTGGTTTTGAACAAACTTACTCTTGCAGGAAGCTGAAATACAGACGAAGAGTTGGGAAAGTTATTATAGGGACACTATTATGTGGGTAAGAGGCTGCAGTTTGTCCATTTAAATGGACTGCTGAATAGAGTTAGTAAGAAGTCAGAATTTCTGCTCTGGGAAGAACCTAAAGCTCCAGTTCCCACATTAGCCCCTTTTTCTGGCTTCTACTTGAACCTCTTGAGCACACTCCAGACAGGTCTTTTATCACAACACCAGGGACCTTTCCTCAGGTTTGACCAAGGAATTTCAGTGAGGCCATTTACCCCAGGTCACCGCAAGGTTTTTCAAACCTTCAAAGAGCAGACATTGGCTCGAGGCAGATTTCAGCTCACCTAACTCCAGCCATCTGAAAAGTAAGTACACAGCCTAAGTTAGCTTTGTAGGCACTCATTACCATCAGTGGTAACAGGCAGGTATCAGCAGAAAGTGATTGACTGCAGCTCCCGATTTTAAGATGGCATGAAAGTATCTCTTTTTCCATGAATTATGGGGGGCAGTCTATAACTCAGCTATAAATCTTCTGATTTGTAGCTGCTTGATTGATTTGTAGTTAGGTGAGGTGAACCCAAAGTGCAATCTCGTTCTTCCATGAGGCAGCAAGGCAATCCATCTTTCAGAAAGCAGACTAGTATTTACTTAGAATAAAAGTACCCATTATAGAATAATGAACAACTTATCTGTTTGTCTCCAGTTATACACATTTCTGCTCGATGATGTCAGCAGTTGAATGCTAAACTTGCACTGGTTTCCAAATGGAAGCTGCTCCCCATATCAAGTCCAATTTTGCTCTGCATCCATACTGCATAAAAACAAGCCCTTGATCACGGACAGAACTGAAGACTTAACTGGAAATAATAATAATAATAATAATAATAATAATAGTAATAATAACAATAATAAAAGCACTCAGAAGCTAAAGGGACACATTTTAGTCAGCTGCCAGCACCTGTCCTTCCAGCAACAACATCCAATCTCATGCAATGTCATTTGCTGAGTGGCCAAGATGATAGTGACTTTTGCAGGTGCAGAGGGGATCTGTCTTCTTGCCTGAAGCCACACAACAAGGTATCTTAAGAGTACCAGCCCAGGTGTGCAAAACCAGAGCAGGGAACATGCCCACTGCATTCTACTTCTGGGGCTGACACCAAAGGCTCTAACGTTATACATGTTTGTTTGCATTAAAAACACAGTAGGTATTTGCAGAAGTTGCCAAACACAGACTATGGTATGAAAGAAACATCTTTTATCTGCTGCATACTGTCAGAAATACAAATCACTACTAAAATACCTGTAACACCCAAAACACCTGTAACACTCACACAGCAGACCCCAAGTCTCTCTGAGAGGTATGCTTTGATCCTTTATCAGTACATGTCTGAATATTCTTTGATTTTACATCATCACTTTTATGAGAAATCACTTATTTTTAAGCAGTCTGATCTAACTTTGAAGTGGTTCTGCTCTGAGAAAGAGATTGGATGTAATGAATTCCAGAGGCTCCTTCCAAGACAATTTTTCTTTGATTCTTTCTGCAAAATGTCCTTATTGCATAAAATTAACATTTTGTCATACCTATAGTCAGTTTTATTTCTTTTTTTTTTGTTGTTGTTGTTGTTACTAGGTAGTTTTGGCTAAAATGCAAAATGCTTTATGTGTTCCACCATCTCTACAAGCCTTACTTGGCATGTGGCTTCAACAAAACTTCCACCTTTACCACCTCGGGAACCTTTGCTTACGTTTTGGAATGAGGAACACAAAATTCAGGTCTTTGGGGAAAAATGTCCTTCCTTAGTACACTAGTCTGCCCATAACTAAGGGCACATTGCCACCTGAACTCAACAAAAACCTGGACTACAGGCAGTACGAAGTTCTTCCTTAGTTCCACAACTGCCTATGAGAAACTACTATTCTCAAACAAATTGCCAGACTACACATAGTAAAGAACACAAATAACAGAATTTTAGAATAATTGTTATGCTCTCAAGAATGATTTATAATAGGAGTAGCAGAAAGAGAGAATTGGTAGAGCATTTTCAACTTCTCTGGAATAGTATATAGGAGAATCCTCTTTTCCAGAAGATGAATTATGAAATGTCTGAAACATGTTAAAGGTTCAGAAATTTCCCTCACTCCTTGCTTTTTAAATAGCAAACAAAATTTTCAATGCAACTGCAATGCAACTCTTCTGATTCCAAAGATACGCCACAAGCTATCCTGTCCAACAAGAGTTTTCAATATTTTCTATCCTAGATTTTAGCAAACACATTTTTCTATGTATAAATGGCAAAAGATATACACACATACGTATATATATACGCATACATATATAATAAACTGAACTTCAATATGTGAAAGTCAATTATCTCAGCAAAAAATTCAAAAGTATTTTTAAAAATATACTTTTACAATTTTAAAAATATTTCCCTTCATTTAAAATGCATTTTAATGATAAGTATGAAATCTAGATATGATATATTTCTTTGATTAAAATGGTAGTTATCGTTGGTATTGCACTGGATTCTGATCTTCTCCCAGTTTGTTATAACTTTCCTATAGACTACAGCCTTGTACAAAAAGGCATAAATACAAAAGTACTCCACATTTCACATTCTCCAAAATAGTCCTGTATTTTCAATTTCTTTTTTAATTATTGAGCTCCTTTTTTTTTAAAAAAAAAAAAGCACATTTTACTGCCAACATTTCTTATAGCTTATATGTTCTTATATACAAAAACAATGACCACAAAGCACCCAGTTTTATGCAGCTCTGCTACTTCCTGGTTTGTTTTTAATCCTCTCAACACTGCCCTTTAAAAATATATATTGGAGGGAGGCGGGGAGTTGCTTCTTTCTAGTGGGAATAAAATGAGATAATAACCCCCTGGGTAGTGCTGATTTTCCTTTTACAGTTTCCCCCTACCCTGCTGCCTCATCTTACAGCCCTAATGAAAGACATTACTAGGCCTGTTCTGATGGATAAGGTAGGTAAGTACATATCTCCCAGGCAATTAGTGTTCTTTTACTCTCTCATTCTTGATCATAACTGGTGCTGACAGGTGATAATTATCTCAAATTCCATATTGGAGTTTATAAAACAAATTATGTCCTTATTAAAGGGGACATTTGACTTACCAAACACAGGACAGAAAAAGAAAATGGCATCTATAGATCTATCAGTCAGGCCTTAAACACCAATTCAAATAATAACAGAAAGGAAGAATATTCACAAAGAACATTTAAGCCAAATCCTTTCAAATAACTTGTTATTCATATTTTTTATTTGTTTTTCTTTTGGAGAGGGATATCCCAGGAACTCCAAAGAAGCTTTTGGATCTGGTCTGCCTTCTCCTGTAGGTCAGGAGATTTTTCTAGAATTTGTCTTTAGTTCCACTTAGTCCATTTAATTAATGTCATATCATTCTTTGTCTCTTCCTTTTCCAGCTTTGAGAGCTC
>NW_010578238.1:8036-18960 GCF_000705375.1 Tinamus guttatus
AAAGAGGAGGGGACAGGAAGGGGAACTGGAGTTCTTGACCTCTAAAATAACTAAAACACTTAAACCTGCAGCAAAATGGGAAGGTCCTCTGATGTCAAAGAAAGTCCAGTTATCTTGGGGCACTGCTGTCTCAGGCATTTTCCAAGAACAAAACACAAGCCCCTCTGAGAACTGACATTTCCCCAAGCAATTTCATGAGCACGTTTTGCACCCATGCACATATAAAAAGTGATGTTTTCTTCTGCATTTTGATGTTTGACTGCTTATTAGTTAAGTCTTGAAACTATTTCAAAGCTGTATTTCATTTCCTTTTCTCCTCTTCCCCTCGTTGTTCTTGAAAGAACTGGAGTCCTGAATACACTAGCCAAGGAAACACGAGTTAGACAAGCAACTGGTTCCAATTGCAAGTCGTAGTCTCCCTGCACCATCAACCTCATCTTGCTAAACCCTCCTAAATCCCCTGGCTTCTGCTCCTGTAATTATAACCCTTATCATAAGCTAATCATAAGCTGCAAGGGCTGCTTTTCACTTCATTAAAATTCCCTTTTAATCTTTTATAATCTATTAGTACAGTGCATAAACACCCATCAGAAGCTTATTCCTTCTAATTTCACAAAAGGGGATAATTTTACTTTCCACATTTGCAAAGTCAAGCTTCATTTCACATCCCCATAAGCCTTGGCCAAGGAGATGAAGAGTTAAGCAGTTGAGCAAGTGGCATAAACAGCTAAAGCTGGGTGCATTATTCACTGTGAGGCATTTATTTGGTTAAGTTAAACCTTGTTTTTTCTTGAGAAATGTCTAAAAGCTGACCCTGAATGATTTCAGTATGTGATGCTGTCTTCAGAAAGTACATTTCCAACTGTTGTTGCCCGTGTGCCCCTTGTGTGACTGGCTAAGTCAAACTAGATTAAATTTTCTTCCTGAGAAGGCAACTAAAACTTTTTAGATTGGAATAATCATTTATCCTCAGCACATATTGAAAAGTCAGCTTCTTATAAATGCATTCCAAGAATTTCAGTGAGTAGATTATCTAAACTTGCATCCACCTATTAATAAAGCATATTTTCATAAAAATACTGCCAACACCTTATGGTGTTAAATAATTCTTAACAGTCCTAAAGTCAGACATGCCTTAAAATAAATCAAGTTTACTTTTTGTTAAAACTATAAATAATGTCAAAAAGCATATCTGCAATGTAAGCTTGCAACACAAACCATAAAATGCTTGCTATTGTACATCTTCCATCCAATCTCATTTTAAAAGATCAGCAATGACTTTTCTTAATGATTTTTTAACAAAACCTATAGTCTCTGAAAAGTAACATGAGAGTCATCTAAGAATAACAGTTTAGCAGCACTTTCCTTCTCTTACCTTCTTAGAGTCAGAAATATAGATCAGAAAGGTTCTTTACAGGTCATCTAGTCCAACCTCCTTCTCAAAGGAAGGATAAGTTCCAAGCTCTATTCCATTCTAGGCTCATTGCACCCTTTCCTAAACACCTCACAGAAGAGCTCAATAAAAGTCAAAATAAATTTCAACCTGATGGTAGCTATGTCTAGTTTATTATTCTTCTCCTCAGATTTCTCTTCTTGGTGTTTTATGTGCTTGTTTGCAAAACAAAGGACTGAGGTTCTCAAGTTTTTAATAGCCAGAAGCAAACAAATATGAATATTAATGTGTTATTCCTTGTACTGGTGTAAGCATCAGCCATCTCTACAGTTTATAAAAATAGGCAACTTCCAGTCTCCAGAGCAATCACATTTTAAAGTGCACGAAACGGAGAGATGCACGAAGGCACTGCCTGCAAGCACACTCCACAGAGCTGCTATTTGCAAATTTTACAAGGCATGGATTTAGCAATGTAAGATACTTGAGCAAATGATTTCTGAATCCTTGCATGAACATGTCCAGTTGTTTGCATTACTGATTCAGTTCCACTGAAATAACCTTCTAAAACCAAAGATAATGTATTATTATATGATAATATATTAAAAGTTAATTATGTTTTCAAAGGTAGATTGTTAACTCTCCTTTAAACAGGGTTAAGTATGGAATTATATGGTTCTGTGTTCTCTATGTTTTATTATTCAGTGTTTACTTTGTTAGTTCTAATTTGTGGAAAAATAAAGAACACAAACTCTGTGTAGATAAATCCCCTTGACTTCAGTGGCATTTGCAGGTATAGAAGACAGAGTGAGTTTCCTCATCCCCATAGTATTTTAACTAGCAGAAATCAAAAGCCACATATATATTACTATAAATGTATATAAACACACCAATACAGTAGTTAAGCATTTATAATCATTATTTTAGCAAAAGCTTCAACATACTGGCACCTGTGCAACCAAGACCACAATTTGAATCCTCTTAACTGCACTAGAAGCTTTTCAGAACAGTTTCCAAGTAAAAACTGTGTGACAGCAGAGTAAAGAACATAAGGTTAACCCCTTAGATCTGCAAACCACGCTTCCTGGGTTTTCTTTATAGTACTCAAAATAAGTGTTTTCCTATTGCACTCTAAATTTTGATTTTATTTTCTCCTGATAATATTGAATGAATGAGTGTTTATTTGAAGGAAAAATAAAACAATAATAAAATCACACACTTTTTGCTCATGGAAGGGCTTAGTTTCCATTAGGTTCCAGGAGTCATGCTTCAAGCACTTTCGCCATGCAAGCCTATCTTATGTGGTATAGAGGAGAGCGTCTGAATTTAAAAGGCATTATCTTTTCCTCAGGCAACACAGAATGAGGAATCCACCTCAGATTTAAACAGGAAGCAAGCTTTGAAGTAATACAGGAGAAGTGATTAAGAAGTGGCAGCAAATCATTAAAATTTAGCAGTAAAAGCTCCACAGAAATATTGTTAGGCTCTTAAATCTTCCATGCTGATTTCAGCAGTGCATCCCCCTAGACTTCAGCTCAGCTTTGTGCTCTATCTGTTCCTTCTTTCTCCCTCCCTCCCCAGCCCGTGATGACTCTTCCCCTTCTGCCAACCACATTTTATATCGCAACAAATACTCTATCCTCTATAGGAAACAATAAATGCAACATTAAAGGATGCTTTAAAACAGCCTGCTCCAGAACTGATGTGAAACTAAATATCACATTTCCATTAGACAGGAGCTAAGCACATTTTAATTATAAAGCATTGAGTGTATTTTAAATTTCCCAACTTTCTCTAATGAAATTCAATAACCTCCCTTGCAAATACCATAAAAAGTTTCTAGTTTGCTATGTCACATTCTTATTCCTCCAAACACTGCTAAAATCTGCCAAGAAAAAAAAGAAAACAAGAGAAACCACAAACCAGAATGCTAATTTTCTCACAAAAGTGCACAGACACAGTTGAAGCAAGCAAACAAAAAAGAAGCCTTTAGAAGGGCATCCAACTATTCTTTGCATTGGCTGAAACAAAATCAAGAAAGCTATCTTTCCAATGAGACAGTATTAGTACTTCTTTTAATTTATAAATGACAAAAAAGAGTGCTTGATGTCCTGAAAGATACAGACATTTATGCATGAACCCCTAGGCAAGTTGCCTAGGCCACTAAGTCCATGCTCCTTTACAAACAACCACAAACCAGATACCTAGGATCCACAGGACATCTATTCCACATGCAATCATAGTTCAAGAAATATAGGACTTCTAACAAACTAGGACCTATGAAAGAGAATCAAAGCTATCGTCACTGGAAGAAAGAGAGGCTGAAGTTATCAGTATATCCTTTGCTCCTTCAGTAGGAGAGAATTTGTTAATTAGCCCTTGCTGTTCTCAGGGGAGGGACTCAGAGGTAAGGAGGACTGGTCAGAGCCAGCGAGATTTCAGGATGCTAGAAGCCTCCCAAAGGACAAGGCTGGGACACAAACATCAGGAGGATTTTGGATTATGAAGCAACTGCCTCTTAGTAAGGACACACCTAGCCCAAAGACACTTCATCTTGATTAGTATCAAGATCAATTAAATACACTACTACCTAGCCAATTAAGTTACAAAGTTTTCATTATTCTAATCCTTTCAAGTACAACTTGAAACAACTTAGTTCAGTTTTCCTTCCATAGACAAATACAATACTTGACTTCTGCTTCCCCAATAATTTCTTTGCATTATCCTGCTCAAGTGGTTCTCAGGGAGGTGTTTCAGTCCACCCTGCCCTTTCCCAGGTATCTTCTAATGGAGAAGGTAAATAGCAACATCAGACTTTGACATTTAAACTACAGTCCAAATTGCTTTTAGTTACGCACAGATTCCAGGGAATGACATTCTCTGAGCCAATGGTTTACAACAAAAATACAGTTGATGCATTTAATCTATAATTCTTTTTATCCATATGACATTTTCAGAAAAGCCTGGTAGGTACGTCTCTGCAGAGGGCAAGTGTCCAAGCACACTGTCGTTATGCTGATTTTGTTTAAAGTGTCTGCAATACCATTCTGTCCATATGGTAGTTCAGCTGACAGTCAGCATAATACTATCTTATAAAAGTGAAAAGCAGAGCACATCCGAAGCAGCGCATTGTCCAGTCCAAGCAGAGCTGGATGCTGCAGTTGGTCATTTGCATTGGCCTCAAATCACCCTAAACTTTTTCAAAGGCAAGTTAGTGCCTTATGACATACATTAAAAAAGGAAATCTACACACCTTAGAAACCAAAATTAAAATCCCATTAGAATTAATAGAATTTGGATATCTATCACATTTAGATGCTTCAGAAACTCCTCAGAGGAGGAGCTAAGCATCTGTGTGCACAAATATATATTTAACATATCCAGTACTAAATGATATTTATGAATAGCATGCTATCAAGAAACTATTTCAAAACATGGCTTGTTACTACCTTTTATTTTCAAAGCTATAGAGCTAAGTCACCTAACTGCCCTGTGTAAACAGTTATCAATGTCAAGTTATTACACCTACTACTCCCCTAAATACTATCCTCCTACCAAAGAGCCCTACTCTGAATTCTACATCAATTTCTCTGTATATTCTTGGATAACTTCTCTAAGCAGTGGACATTACAGTTCCCTCATCTTTACCTGTCCTTCCCTTACTTTCCGTATCAACTTGATAAGCTTCTCATAGCAAGGTCTGGCTGCATATTCACACAGGACATTATGAAATGTTTCTGAGCTTATTCAAGACCATCCTCTTAAAACAAAAAATAACTGACATGATGTTCTTAACAGCAATTGGACAACAGTTGGACTTTATTCATCGCAGTAAAACACTATATGCATTCAAAAATGATGGCATCCTCCTCGGTCATTTATCATCAGCAATTAGGAACAGTAGAACTCAGTACCTATACTTATATACAGAACTAAACACCTACACTCAGATACAGACAGTCTAGAGAGGCTGAGTTCCTGTTGTCTGGAAGAGACAGTTAAGGATGTTTGAACTCAAGTATGAGAAATTACTATATTGATATGAAGCTCAGGGGCAAATCTGCTTTGAAATGAACCTGGAAATAAATAATTCAACATATAGCCTTAACTGCATTCTCAGTGTCAGTATTCAGCCAAAAAAGGAAAATGTAATAAGGGCCATCTTTTCTGCTGAAGCCATTTGCAGCCGTGTTTCATGTAAAACTTGCCTATGGTAAGTTAGCACAAGAATCCAATTTTGTGCAATAACAGCAGAAGAGTAAGAGGTTCAAGTCCAGTGTCAAATATTTACCCAAATCTCTCCGTGTCTTCTTCCTAAATCCTCTAATTCACAGCTGGGTGGCAGCTTGTCAACTCTATTTTTAATATGCAATTTTTCCATAATAAGAAAATAGACACGAGCAAATTTACACATTACTTCAATACTTACAAAGAAAAATACTCCTCTTAACAATGCAGCCACTTGACACATGGCAAAAGGAAAAATGTGTTTGGGGGGGGGTCAGGCTAGTATTTAAGTTATAAAACCAAGAATTGGGAATTTAACTGGAAAGTAACTAAATTTTGACCCTAGCAAGTGGCAGCATTGTGAAATTCACTGAAGTGATAATAGGCTAAAATCTGATTTTAAAGAAAGTACTAAAACCAGTCTTATTTTGATGCTAACAATGCCTAGAGGATAAGTAACAGTTTTTGATTATTTCTTCTAATCTACCTGCCATGGCATGGCTTGAAAAATTCATCATCCTTCAGGACCCACCCAAAGTTCACCATCAAATGTCAGATGTGTCCAAGAGAGATACTTTAGCTCCTTTCTAAGAAAGGAGAACAGAAACTGAGAGTTACATACAAATTGAGATTAACCTAGAATTACTTATGGATTTGCTTTACAAATAGCTGACTAATATTAGAAAGCATCAAGTCTTTAAGTTAGTTGAGGGCTCCTGTAGATCCCTGTAATTATTAAATCAGGAGGCAGTTATACATATATGTACACATACTCTCTCTAGCTAGTCCTGGCCTTTCATCTGCTGTGATTATACATGTAGACCAATGCATACACAAATAACCAGAGGGCTTCATCTAAGAGCAGAAGTGATCAAAGATTGTTCTATGGTTGCGTAACCAAAACTGAGTTAAATCACTCAGTTTTAGACTTTTTTTTTAAATAAAAAAAATTCACGCCTAATTACTCAGAGATAGAAAATCCATGCAACAGGATTGAGGAAGAAAAACACTTAATCAGCAAGAATGCACGTGTATAGGATTGATATAATCTCAGTGAAAACACCAACAAAAACAAGTTTTACCTATCCTATCCTTCTGATTTCCCCTAAAGTTATAATTATAGGGTTTATTAAAGCTTACTTAAACTAACAGTTTGTAAAAGATAATCTTGGAAACAAACACCCATCTCTGTGCTGTTTAAAATAGATATCAAGTGACAAAATTCAGACAAATGGCATCCTATATATTTTGTCTAGTCCCACATTGACCACTAATTAGCTTTCACAAAAATCACAGAATGGCTGGAAGGGACCTCTAGAGGTCACCTAGTCTGTCCAACCCTCTTGCTCAGGGCAGGTTGCTCAGGGTTGCAGGTTGCTCTAGGCTGGGCCCAGTCGGGTTTTGAGCATCTTCAAGGACTGACCCTCAACAACCTCTCTGGACAGCCTGTGCCGATTCAGTCTCTGATCAGGCTAACACTTAAAAATGTTTAATTTCCAGTATTCCAGAATTTCCAGTGTTTCAGTTTACAGCCACTTGCTCTTGTTCTTTCACCGAATACCACCAAGAAAAATCCATCTCCATCTTCTTCATTCCTCCTCATGAGATCCTTCCCTTCCTCCCCACTCCACCTTGTCTTATTGAAGCTAAAACAGCCAAGAATTTCATTTAAAAAAAATCCCAACTCCTGATCACATTCAATTACCTAGAGAAGTTTGAGTTGCAGAAATTGCTTTAAGAAATATAAAGAAAAAGCCTTTACTGTAACTCAAGGTTGAAATTCAAACCTGGCTTGGGATACCAGAGAGAAGAAAAGCACACATCTAACACAGACACACTGGTGGTGCTAGAAGTTACATAGGCCCAACAGTGGCGGGGGGGAAAAGCAACTATATCATGTCCCTTGAGAGCAATGATGAATTATTTAATTGATCATAAGTAAAAGTAATTTTAAAAGCAAAAACAAACAAACAACAACAAAAAAAAACAAACACACACACACACACCACACAACAAGGAAAGACAAGGAAACAAGATTAAAACATTAATAAGCTCTCTTTCCTTCTTGTTCATGACAAGTGGAAATGATTTAACCCACCGGTAATGTCAAGAGTAGGAATGAAAGTAGTAGGAATGAAAAAGGAACTATAGGATTAAATCTATTCCAGTAAACTGAACTTCAGTTATTAAAAGACCAAGAGTAAATACTGAATGTTGACTCAAAGAATATTTCAGCTAAAGACAAAGCCTTAAAATTATGCAAAAAAAGTGACAGGAAAAAAAAGGAAAAATAGATTAAGAATGATTGTAGCTATGGGACAATACAGCTGAGTAGATATTGTAAAGCTGTCTTCCTGTCTGGATAAAGAATTATCTTTCTGACAGCATAAAGCAGACAGCAGTTAGTCCTACACAGCCATTATATAATCACACCCACACGAAAACACAAGACAGACAAACAGATGCCAAGTATTTTCAGCCTCGTTGCATTTTTCATAGTTGTTTAGAAGAGGTTTTAAGTATACACCTCAGTAGGAATCTTATTAGTTGTTTAAAGACATCTATTCACCCATGCACAAGCTTGGAAGTAACATCATCCTGAAATAAAAATCCATGGAAATGAATTTCTGGCTCACCCGGGTGCCTCAATGCCTGGAGAGGGGTTTCCACCTTGATCTTACCCAGCCAACTCAAACTTCCTCATGTCCCCAGGAGCTCACCAGCAACCAATGGCCTCCAGATTTTGTTGCTTATCAACTGACACTTTCTTCTACCCAAGTAAAACCAAAGCAATGAACAGATTTGGCAGATATCAAGGCTTCAATTTGTTCTGGCAAAACCCAGGTTGGTTGAACTGACTGTTGCAGCTGCACAAGGAAGCACAGATTTGCTCTCATAGCAGATTGAGATAATGGCTACCAGAGCTCTTCTGCATTTCACAGATATCAAATTCATTTGGGAACTTAATTGCTAACATCTCTGAAATGGGGATCATAATTTACCATTTCTGCTGCCTGGCCTCTTCTGCTGGAATATTACTCAGCTTGTTGCACATGCCTTGCAAATCCCACAGGGGCAAGAATAGATCTCCTGGTGTCACCTGTAGAGAGGTCATGGCAGCAGTAATGCCTAAGCACTATACAATACTCAAGTACGGGCAAGCATTGCACAGAGACCTTGGAGAACACCACCTTTGCAAAAATGTTTTCCAATAAAGGTGGCATCCAGGGATGTCCCTTCCACACCCAAATAAGTCTAGCACAACCAGATCATCTTCAGAAGCACTCATCTTCAAACTCCAGCTTCAGGACCAGTGGATTAGTTACCAGGCTGGATAGAATGGCAGCTTTCATATTGCCTTGCTCCTTTCTGCACATGATACAAGTTGTGCACTCCAGTTCTGAGGTCCAGCTCCTGTAGGAACAGTGATGTTCATAGTATCCATCATCATAATTTTCTCCCTTCACCTCCATACCATGCATTAATGAGGTACAGAGTAAATGCTTTGGCAGCATCTACACACTATTCCCTGCAGTTGGTATTTTTTCTTAGCCCGCTCCTAGGTCTGCAGTGGTTCAATTCATTGCTTCCACCAGATGCACTACCAGCACACATGACAAGCAGCACTCTGGCTCTGCAGGTGCCAATAGGCTCTCCCACCAACAGCAGATTTCAGAAACACCTCGGCAGCCAATCTCGGGGGGGGGGAAGAGATTTTAAAGATGCTTAAAGATTTTTTTCCATTCTATTAAGCATGTTATAAATTGCCCTCTGCTAGTGGAGATACCGGAAGCTCCCATAC
Organism: Tinamus guttatus; assembly: GCF_000705375.1. Next base: position 17,456 of record NW_010578238.1, read on the forward strand.
ATACTAAAGAGCCAATTCAAATAAGTCACCTTAACTGCCTCTTCTTTCATTAAGAAAATACTTAGGGAATTCTACTTCCTGCTGTAAGGTGGCTTCTAGCTAGTATTTACCAGCAATTATTTGAGAAAGAGCCATAGATTCAATTTTATCAAAACTGGACTAAAAAGTTCCCAAAAGATATGTATACAGTGTATGGGACTACAAAATACTAGATATGTTTAATTACCTCAAGATCAAATAACCTTTACTGAGAAGCAAGCATTCCTAAATAATCATTGCACTTTATCAATATACCAGAGATCCCAGGCAATTTGAGATCAACTACTCTCTACTAAATATAGCCATAAAATATCCAAATACCAGCAAAGCCAAATATCCCTATGATGCCTACAGCGTAAAAATAAAATAAAAATATATATCAAGGTCTCAAGCAAAAACAAGAACAGTGTATATTCAGGCTGGCTTGTCTCTGCTGGGAGATGGAAAGTACAAACTTTGGAAGTGAGCATCACTGTTTCATATTACTGCTCAATAAAAGGATAAATACTCTCTTCATTAAATGTCCAACCATTAACGAGTAAAAAAACTTTTTTCCCCTCCCCCTCTCTTCTCTCCTCTCCTTCCTGAGCTCACTTTCTTTTCAAAGAAAGTCAATTTTATGACAGCTTACTTGGCAGACACAAACAGAAATTGTTCATTTGTCTTGCACACCAAGACATTAGCCCACTAAAAATAATCAATCATATAAGTTCATATTTTACTGGAATAGCTCAACATATAGCTATGGTTCTACTGAAAGGAGACATTCACAGAAATTTGAGTCTACAGCCCTCAGCATTTTCACACTCTTGTTTGAAGATTACAAAATTTTCAGTTAATGCAATACAATTCTAATAACTGTGCAGGAGACGAAGGTACTCTAGATATTTATTTTTCAATGTATGATATTTAATGATAAGAAATAAGGCCTGAAGATCATAAAATATAAAATAGAAATGTAATTCACCAAATAAATATTTGACTGAGAACAAGGCGCATACTAAGCCATACTTCATGGAATTACAATGAAGTTCAGGCACATAAACAGGAAAACCATATTGCTTTATGATTTATAACTTTTGGTCTGTTTAGCAGAAACTGAACCAACTGAAACATAATTTCATCATTAAAGTCTTTCACATCACCAGCTTCCACAAGATCATATAACAGCTTGCTCTCTGTACCTCAACAGATATTCTTCCGAAGGTTATTTCGAAGAGTTTCCACAGTTAATGCTAAAGTATTTAACTGGTAACAAAAGAAGGCAAAGTATTTTCCATCAGTCACTACTGCCTGTGATCCAAAAGGACGAAACACATCTGCTTCATTCCAGAATCCTACAAAATAAAAAGCAATACTAGTTATTTCGGACTCAGAATTCCTACTAGCACACACATCTAAACCCAGATCCCAAAATAAAGAAAAACAGCAGGAACTGCAGCAGCTTTTCAGTGTGTTTGTGTGTG
>NW_010578239.1:13619-51059 GCF_000705375.1 Tinamus guttatus
CTGTTAAATGATAAGAATGGGTGCACAAATTTGCAGCTGCTAGTTGCTTACCCATTTTTGCATAATCTCATCCCTAAAGCAATTTTTTTCATAATCTTGTTCAGTATTTAGAGCACTGATCCTAGATGAGCTCTGAACAATATTTGAATAATAAATGGAAATACTAGTGAATGCCAAAACTTAAATGATATTAATATATAAATTATATATCAGTAAGTTAATAATTATGATTCTAAATTTATTTAGTGGGAATTTTCCTTTTTGCATGTGCTATTCCAAGGAATAGACTCCTATGGAAATTCCAGTCTTCATTAGCTTTTAGATGAGCAGGAAAAAAAAAGTCAAGCCACCACATTACTTTCCTGTTTTAATTCATCTATTTAAACTTTTAGTCTGACTCTAAGCAAAGTAATGTCTTTTGACTTTCATTTCATTTTTCATTTTTTTTTCTCAGTGTCCCGATGTTTGTGAGAAAAGCTAAGAAATGTATTTCTAACAACTTACATTCAGTTTTCTAAACTGCAGATTTTTTTTTTTTTTTATCCAACCCTGAGGGTCGTCATCATTCAATATTAATGGCAGATGCTTTACAGTGACAGTCTGGGGGAGGGCAAGTAGCCTTATGCAAATCAGCCCAGAATTTATAGCTTGACTTGGCTATCAACCCACTCGAATGCACTGTGGCCATGAGCGGCATGCCCTTAGTGTAATGCAAACAAGGTAAACGGAAACCAGGAGGAAAGGTTTAAATTGATAAAATTGTGGTTGAGAGTATGAGAAGGGAAACTAAAAGAGGATTATTTGATAGTAAAATGCTGCATAGGAGATAAAACATTCCTCAAATACAAATGGTACAAATACAAATCCGAGCAATACAAATTCCTCAAAAACAGTGGCAAAGAGTTGCTAACAGAGCCTTACCCAAAACTTAGTAAATTCAGTGGAAAAATTATCCTTGACTCTGTGGAGGAGACCATTAAAGACTTGCCTTTTGATTTTGAACAATTTTCCCATCCTGTCATTTTTTTTTAAGGATATTTAATTCCTTTTCACCTTGAGAAGTGAAGTCTATTTGCAGTTCTTCATAAATAGGCAAGATACTGTAACACCTCTTGGGGATTAGCACAGTTCCTTCAGGTATGTAAGATCCGGGATTCAAAGTTACTGAGCTGGTCCTGTGACTCAGCTTTATGCCCAGACTGCATTGGCTATTCTGAAGTGGTCATTCCATCTCCTATCAAAAATATTGGAAAAAGTTTGGAATATTTATTCTCTGAAGTTGATAATTGAGTTCAGGATCCCAGTTAAGTGTTCAAACTATTGGAACTCTTTGTTGATCTGATCTGAATCTGTTTTTCCCTGTGCAGTTTTGACCTGTAATTGTATTTCAATAAATGTAACTTGTCCAGTGTAATGCTTTTTCCCAAGTAGCTCTCCTGATAACATTTGTTTTGGTGCTCTTTGCACACTGTTGTAGAGTAGATTTATAGTAGCTGCACACTTTAGCAAAACATTTTGTCATTGTTTTCATATTAAATTGGAAAATCTGCTAGCTTTCTCAACATTCAAAATATGTAATTGAATGTTAGCATCCAATGGAGTTATTTTCAAGTTAAAAATATTTTTATGTTTTATAGACAAGTGAAACCGAAAAATTAAAGCAGTAGGGAAAATGATGAAATAACATCTGAACTTCGAGGACTTTAAGCTGAGATAGATAGCAAGGTGGGAACACAGGAGATTTTTTAAAATGTAATAAAATTGATTTTTTTTTTTGTATCATAGTTATAGAACTGTCTCACCATTTTGACAGCAATCAAATTTTGTAATTAATTTAAATTTCTCCTGTTTTGGCATCGTAGTTAATTCCCTTAAGTTAGCTCTCTGGTTAAAATGTAACTTCCTGCTAACATGTAAACATAAATTCTGTGCAGTAAGCATTATTTCTAAAGTGCCACAGGTGTGTTTTGTGTTTTTTTTGTTGTTTTTTTTTGTTTTTTTTTTTTAAAAAGGTTTTATTGAGTTGTGTTATCACAGATCTTGGACTTAATCCAATTCTGATTTTCTGTGCTCTGTCCCAGAGGTGGGAGCACGCAACCTGTTGTTGGAGTTTGAGGTTGTTTGCTTCACACTTTTTGAAGAAAATATAGTAATGCCTGTTCCCTCAGACATCCCAGAGAGTTACAGAGGGAATGTGGCCAGCTTTTATTAAAGCCAAATTCACAGCTGTCCTCGTTACGTGAACCAAATTTGCAGATCATTGACAGACACCTTCTCCTTGAACCCATCATCTGGATGTGTGTTTACAGCGACTGGAAATTTCCTTCAGCAGACTTCAGTTTTGCAACATTCACAGGGTCACTGCATCTAATGGGAAGAGAATTTGGAACAAATGTTTTCTTAATATTTTCGTATTTGCAAAATTGAAGTAAGCTTCTGTTTTGAGAAAAGCTACTCTTTTTATATATTCTTTTTGCTTTTTTTCTGAATGAATATTTAATACTGTTTGTTTACATTTTTGCAGTTGTTGACTTGATTCTTTTTTTTTTCCTTACAGCCTTGCTATTCTACTGGACTTTAGCTTTTGTAACCAAAACTATCAAATTTGTAAAGTTCTGTGATAATGACGTTGGATTTTCTCAGCTTCGATTTTGCCTCACAGGACTCCTGGTTATTCTATATGGAATGCTTCTAGCTGTAGAAATCAATGTCATCAGGGTGAGGGTGAGTGAGCTTCACATACAAATCTTTTTTATATTTCTCCTCCGTTTCTGGATATCCAGTGTGAATATTATTCCAAAGAGGAGAGGTAAAAAACAGTTAGGAATATATGTATATTTGAGAATCAAACATCAACTCAATTTTTTAGGCTGAATTAATTCCTAATTTTAAAAATAACAATAATCCAGGGCTCCACTGTAGCTAAATTGAGGTGAATTTCATCCATTTTAGGATTTTTGTCTGTTATGACTCATTCTTTTCTGATGACTGAAACTGTGTTTCTGATACAAGGAAGGACTTGGTAAAAAGGAATTGTCTGTTCTACCAGGGAACATCCTTAGACATGCAAATAATGTCTCTTATTTTCCAGAAGCAGGCAAAATATGATTTACTGGGGCAAATGGAATTACTTTCTAGCCTTTTTTTTTTTTTTTTCCCTCTCTCCTTCCCCTGCACTATCTTCAGTCATAACCTAAAGTGAGAGTTGGCTTTGGAGTCCAATGGTCATATAAGTGCCAGTGTTCTTGCTTTCACCTATCCCTCACTTAACTGACCATAACTTAAACTAGACAGAATGGAAAGAGTCTTTCAAATGTAAACTTTCCTGCTGTTTTTCTTATATGAGCATCTGAGCTCTTTCCAGTAACATTTAAGCAACGTGAGTTGCATTTATCATATATTTGTTCTTTTATGGATTTTTTTTTGAGATTTGTGAGATTTTGCGTATGTATATTAGTATGTTTATTTGATAAACAAGGACAAGTGTATGTGAACTATTTCAACCCACTCTCAAGAAGGCAAGCGAAGAATGCATGTATAATAGAACTCCCTTGTGATTGTAGAATTTTACTAAATGCAGCATGCATAATGCAGCATTTTGCTGTTTTATTGAGTATTTTATGATTGGAGAAAGGGTGAAGCATATCTAAAAATCCCACCAATATAAATAGGATTTAGGTAAAGCCCTGAACAGATGTTGAAACTGGTATGTGATTGAGTGCTTTTCAGAGGTGTACAGGTATGTTTCTAAAGGGTTTGGGCCATTCCTTTCCAAAAATGAGTGACTTTTTTAATATTATATCCAGTTATCAAGATGAGTTCTTTGTCTAATTAATTATCTCAGTTATTTATTCTTTGAAGGCTTTTTTTCTTTTTTTCTTTTTTTTTTCTTTTTTTTTTTTTTAACTGTCTCCTCTCTTCCCCTTTTCTGTGCATTTAATGTGATTGTCTGTGGGAATTTTTCTGGTTTTCAGAGATATGTTTTCTTCAAAACTCCTAAAGAAGTTAAACCTCCTGAAGATCTCCAGGACCTTGGAGTTCGATTCCTACAGCCATTTGTGAATCTGTTATCCAAAGGAACGTACTGGTGGATGAATACATTCATCAAGACTGCGCATAAAAAGCCAATAGATTTGAAAACCATAGGCAAGCTTCCCTTTGCCATGAGAGCTCTGACCAATTACGTTCGCCTTAATGAGGCTTTTGAAACACAAAAGGTATGCAGAGCATAGACTCATCAGACTCCTTTCTCACTGCTTACATTTTTTTCATTACTCTTTTATGAAATTAGCATGATATAAAATTATATAAATAATGCAAATGATGCAAATGAAGTGGATATTAACATTGTCGTGTAAGAGAGATCAGGTACTCAGTTGTACAGATAATGAAATTTCTCTAACTGAATATGCAAATCATACACATTATTAGTTAAATGCATATCAAATATATATAGCCGCTTCTGTTATGTGCCAAGTAATTATGGACTGTATTCACTAAACGCCATCTGCATTTTTCCTAATAAGAGCCTGGAATCATTGAATTACAGAGTTGATATTAATGAGGCCTTTCAAGATATATTTTTTCTGTGTTATTTCGGTTACGGTTTGTCCACAAGAGAATGCACAGCTGAAACTGCCAGAGATGGGATTCTGCTTGCTTCCTTAGTGGCAGATCAGTGTATTCAGAGATTTTTTTTTTTTTTTTTTGAGTAGCCTTCTGCAGACTATCTAAGAGACAACAGTTTTCCAGTCTTCCGTTTACATGAAAACAAAGCCTGCCAGTTTCTGCCTCTCTATTTGCTGTTCTCCTGCAGCCATGAACAACACATTTGTTTAGTTCCTGTGTCAGGGTATGAAAGAAATAATGACTCAATTTCTCAACTGAAGGAGAGTGCAAATGAATCTTTTGTTCTGACTCTTTGAAAATAAATGAAATGATAGTTGCAATTCTAATGTTCTTCTAGCTCAAAAATAATAATTCATTTTCAATGAATTGAAGTGGAGAAAAAGATACTGTCAATATATCAAATTCAGGATTAAGGGATAACATATATATATTTTTTTAAATTCTGGACAGGGCAAAAGGTCATCTTTTCCACAAGGATCTGGGTCAATTTGGCGTGCTCTTTGCTGTGCTTTTGGGAGACCTTTACTTCTCAGTAGCACGTTTCGTATTCTGGCTGATTTACTTGGATTTGCTGGTCCACTCTGCATCTCTGGAATTGTTCACAATGTTGGAAAAGGAAATAACACTATTCGCCCACAGGTAATACCAAAATGATAAATATAGGAGTAAAAAAATTAATACTGTGGCTATATGTTGTTTGACCTCAGTAAAAGAAGTGAATGATATTCTGCTTATCTGAAATGTTATTTAGAATACTTAATGTACTACTAATTATCTATATTTATACCTTGATGGCAAGTGAAATATTATCCACATACTCAGTCATGCCCACATTCTGGAAAATAACCTCATGCAGAATGATAGTGAGGCATATTCAGAAATCCAATAGAGATCCTAAGGATAAAAGTAGAGTCCTGAATAGATACTGATTTAAGTATGTGAATGGCGGCTTCTCAGAAAGGAAGTGTGGGGTTTTATTTATTTATTTATTATTTATTTATTTTTAAGGCACTTGGCTTTTCATTTCCAAAAATGAGGGTTATCTAAGAGAATTGAAGCAGGTCAAATAATAAATAAAAGGTCATATATAAAGATGAAAATAAATGGCCAAATGATTTATTTGTAACAAAGAATTTCCACTGATGTCTTTGGGGAAACTGGTTTTGAAAGGTCAAGTAAAAAAATTATTTAAAGGAAGCTACTGAAATAGATGGTCCCCAAGAAAGACATCCATGCTGATTCTTTTAAAAAAAAAAAAAAAAAAAAAAAAGAGGCGGAGGGAAATAAATTTTGGGAAGCATTAATTTATAATAAGATGTGGTTAGTTAGACTTCATTTTCTGTGAAAAGAAGATGACTTTATTTTGGCAAATTAAGTACTGTTTACTATAAGACTCTGCTTCGAAAGTCTGTTAATGCTGATGGAAATACTCCCATTTATTTGAATACACTTTGGATTAGGTACACCGTAAATATTGAAAAATATCAGATATGTTGCAGAAAGCTTAACAAAGGCTTCAGACCAAAATTAATCATTTTATCTACTTTGCAGTCCTTATCCTAATATTTGGGGGCTATTAAATACAGCCAGTTCATTCAATGGAAACGTTTTAAAGAGGGAAATGAAAAAATAAGACTGTATGGCCTGGTGTTGCTGCTAGGGATGGAGGAAGCTTTTCAGCTGTTAATTGATGATTTGGTTGGAACAATTACTCTTTCAGATGAAATTATACCACATCACTATTTACAGATAATCTTGTTTAATTTTCCTTCTGAAATGTCAGCTATTGTTCCCCTGTGAAAAATGCTCAGGTCTGGAGCAAATAGGCCTTGGACAGTCTCATCTAGCCTTTACACCCTCACCGTGTCTAGCTAAATGGTAGCTAGACATTATACCATTTGGAAATTGAATAACTGATTTATTCTGTGATGGTAATAGCCCATCCCATATGTGTTAGTAAGGGAATAATTCATCTCCAAGGACTCCAGAGAGGCTTTTTCTTTCTTTCTGAACTGGCGTTGCTTGTTTTTTTTTTTTTTTTTTTTTTTTGTTTGTTTGTTTGTTTCCTTTCAAGAAGAGTAAGTACCTCTATCTTTGAAAATTGCTTTTACTGAATTGTTAGAAATACCTTAAATATATGTTGATTTTTCTAATCAAAGCATATATAAACAGACCAGTGGGTTCAGGAGAACTCCCACGTATATATAAACACCTAACCAACAGAGTTTATTTTGAAAAGTGTACACCTACCCTTCTGCCAGAAAAATTGCATCCTAACTTGCAATGAATCAGAAAGGAAAATATTGCCATCCTAACTGTTTGTTACAGAGGACTATGTAGTTGTAGGGAACAAGTCTTGTAAGACACTTTTATGAAGGTAATTATAAGTTGAGCAGATGTTACTCATGTATGTTGTGCTGCTGACTTTGAAGGATTTGGAAAAATCCTGAGACAGAATCTGATAAGGAACACAAGCTATGTGTACCCCAGAGGATGTCTTTTAGCCATCTTTTAACATGACATTTCTTCACTTTAAATAGTGCAGATTGTAGAAATGTTGTAATGAATCAACTATATATTTCAAACTAAAATTCTATTTGTGAAACTGAAGACAAGGAGATAAATCATAAGATATATTATTTGTTCCATTCTTCAGGCCTTTGTGACAGATATAAATGACCACAGAGCTGGAACTCCTAGATCACGTGGGTATCACGGACAGCATTAACTGCTTTAGTTAGTACCACAGAGCACGATCACATCTTAAGTTCTGTCATGCTCTTCATGTTTATTTATAACCACAGTATCAATATTAGTGGCCACCACAGACCTTTCTGAGGTCATAAATTTTTTTCTGTATTAATCATTTAGCCCTGAAGAAGAGTTACAGAATGATAACCTTTATATACACCCAGCATTTCAACATTGCAATGTTAAGATTGGCATTTTTAATATTAGGAATGTTTGATGATATAACCTATTCAAAGTAAATATCAAAACTACTTTTTTTTTTTTTAAATAACTAAAAGTTTTATGTCCAAAAGAAGCAAAAGGCTTGGTATGGCCACTTAAGGCAGTGGGACTCAAGGTTTAATTATTTAGAAAAATGTCCTTTTATTATTTAGCCTTCTACTGGTTAGGCCTACTGGTACTAGCATTACTAGTAGCATTATTTTGAAATCACTGAAAAGATAGGGTACTGAAGCAGACCAGAGTGGTCACATGACTTGAGGACAAGAATTATGTTCCATAATGTCCCCAAAGCCATTTTTAAAAATAAAATCTCATTATTTGCATTGGCTTCTTAAGGTTACGTACATTAAAGGAAACATTCAGTAAACATTCAGTTATTTCTTTGTATTTGCTTCAGACTGACAAGTACACTTATACAGTTTCATAATCTGGTCACATAGATGTTCAGTGACTTTGTAAACCATATTGGTCTGATAATGCATATAAGATTTTAAGAATACCTTGGTGAAAGTAGAGTGTGTGTGTGTATATGTGTATGAGGTTTATGTATGTGTGGATATATGAGTCTTTTTCTCTCAAGTTGTGTACTAGAAAAGAGAACAGGCAGATTTATCCCACATTTCCTCCCCACTTGTCTATTACATAATGTTCTAAATGTGAATCAGCACTGCACCAAAATCTCACTGCTAGAAAAACATCATCTGTCAAAGCACAGTGACATAAAAAACTACTTGCTTTTTTTAAACAGCAGAAGCAGAATTAGCCACATGTATATGTAGGACACCATTAAAATTGCTCTGCTTCAGTCACTACCTTTGATCTAGTACAGCTCAATGTGCAACCATCATGGTTCAGAGTCACTATAATGCTCACTCTGTGCTGCCTTATGAGCACCTTGACACTCGTAATGTCCTGGTGTCACAGATGTGTATGTTGTTCTAGCTTTGTCTTCATCAGAAGGCATCCTGAGATGATTTTCTATTGTTAGTCTTAGAATTGGCTCAGGAAGAGATACAGTGAGTTCCAGTTCTAGCACACAGTAAGCAACATGCCACTTGCTTGGAACAAACTAGGTAAAATAAAGGGTGCGAAGTCTTTTTTTCCTCTTTTACTAGCTCAACCTCATTGTATGAAACTCCAGCTTTTAAGTTTAGCATTAGTGTAGCTTGTCACGTGGGGCCTCTGTAATGAGTTAATTGCAGGACATACCTTGGATCTGAAAAGAAAAATGTATAGGCATCAGTGTTTGTGAAATATAATTATTAAATGTTAGACCTGTCTTGGAAGTATTGTCAACAGGAGGAGAGGGAAAAAAAAAAAAAAAAAAAAAAAAGGCAGGCTTGAAGAAATGTGCCAAGCAGGGAGTACTTCAGCAGTGTGAATGACAAGCAGCCTTGCAGAGAGGGAATAGGAAGTGATCACTTCCTATTTCTTTACAAGGGGAGAAAGAGGAAGTCAGACACTTTGGTTTGAGAAGGCTTCCCAAGGTAAGCCATCTACTCAACTAGTAGTGGCACCAAGGGTTATTAAATCTAGAATAAATGTGCTGCTTTGCCAGTAAACTGTAGGAATGCTTCAAAATGCCCTGCAGTGATCTCATGGACTTCCTAAGGAGGTAATGGCTACTAATAAAAAATGCTGAATGAGCCTGTTAGATGCCACAAACCAAAATCATGTGTATATTTCTAGAAGTTGAAAGGATGTATTTTCCAACAAATTGCGAAGGTAATTTTATGGTCTGGCAACCTGAAGTGCCAAAATAAGGAGATGAGCCTCAAAGGATATTACATAGTCCTTTCCGGCAATGGGTAGTGGATGTTTTCAAGTAACTCCATATGGGCATTTGCCCAAGGTGTCTGTCTTAGAATTCTGGAAGGATACCAGAAATCCAATAAATGTCATCTTACATGTAAATAAAGCCTACTGTATTGCATATTACATGTGTGTCTCCTTAAACAGATAAACTGTGAGATTTTAGATCTTGTTCAGAGAACTTTTAAGGTAATAAACAGAATAGTTCTGCTTATTAATTACACAAAACTGTCAGTTAAATTACAATTACACCTGATTTATAACTTTCTGTTTTTTTATAGACCAGAATTCTTGGTGTTTTCTTTATTTCATCTCAAGAGTTCCTGTCGAATGCTTATGTCTTGGCTGTGCTCTTATTTTTTGCCCTTCTGTTGCAAAGGACATTTCTCCAAGCATCATACTATGTTGCTATTGAAACGGGAATCAACTTGAGAGGTGCAATACAGGTAGACAATATGTTATTAACTACACTATTTAAACTGTTTCCATACAATTATACCTATACCTATAGGTATACCTATACATTAGAGATAAAAGCTGAACTGCATTAGCAACTGACCTGGTCCTCTTCTGAAATGCATTCCATATAAGCATTGGCATTCAAGAGCTATTTGTTAATTTAGACCTGTATTCTGTCTGTCTCCTCTGCATCATTTGAAGATTGTTTGTAAGTATTTGTCTACTATATAAACTATTGTATTTCCTCTTACCTTGGAGGATAAGATTGCTGACAAAAAACTGAATGCAATTTCTAAAAGAATCTACATTCTAAAATACACATCTCCCATCTAAAAGCTGCATTTTTTGTAACATCCCCCACAAATTATACATGTATTAAACGTCTTTTAAATATACTTCTGGCCCAATGCATGGAGTACTATTTATTTTTGCTTTTGTTCTTCCAGGGATAGTGCCTCAAAATCCAGCAGGCACAGCAGAGTCAGTAATTAGTGTAAATAAAACAGGTGAAACGGAGGCTATAATTATTGCATAACTGTGAATAGCAGATCAAAGATCTGTGCCTGGAAAAGGAGTAAATGAGGTGAGAATTAGGCGATTAGGTGCAACAGGATACTGACAAATGCACTGGCTGAAACCTACCCTCTGACAGCTTAAAAGCCAACCTTGTAAAGTAAAGTGAGGTGTAGGTCACTGTGAGAGTCTGTGTGATAGATGGATGCTTTCAATAGCAGCATAATTACTTAATCCTCTTTTGATCGTGCACTTGTGAGCACTTGTTAGCTGCCATATTTTGGATTTCTTCCGTTGTTTTTCCCTTATTAGAGTGCAATAGACAATTTTGAAGAAATGGAAAATATACAACAAAATTATATGCTTTGTATCGAGCAGAAGAGCCACCCCTAGTTGAAAAGACCATTGACCGCAGCAATTAGAAAATGGTAAAGGTGAATTATGGGAGCGTAATATTACATCTCTATCAAATTTGATACAAGAAAAGGCTCATGTTCTGTGCACTGTGTGTTACTCAGAGGTTCAGATAACTGCCAGCATTCTTCCCATTCAAATTGGGAAATGTGGGGCACTCATCCTATAGGCATGAAGATTAGTGTTAATGACAGTCTCCTTGCCAGGAAAGTACCTTTTTTAATTTTCTCTTTTTTCCCTATTTTTTAACTTCTCTTTCATTTTTAATTGCTTTTTCTCCCCTGTATAAACCTGCACCTGTTCTACATGCCATATGTAATTTCATGCCTTGTGATTGGTAGCTGGCACTTGATATGAAGGCATTTCAGTCAGGGTGTGTCCGATCAGCTAAGTTTCATGACTGCAAAGCCTCCCCATGTAGCCTTTTTACAGTACAAGCTGGAAAAGGTACACTTTCATTACTGCGTTTTAAATTTTTTGGCTGTGGTGCCTAGTTCTGTTATGAAATTACAGATTAATTCATGGAATCATAGAATTGTTAAGGTTGGAAGGGACCTCCCGAGATCATCTAATCCAGCCCCCTGCACACGCAGGGTCACCTAGAGTATGTGGCACAGGACTGCGTCCAAGCGGGTTTTGAAGATCTCCGGAGAAGGAGACTCCACAGCCTCTCTTGGCAACCTGTTCCAGTGCTCTGTCACCCTCATTGTTAAGAAATTTTTCCTTAAGTTCCTGTGGAATTTTTAATGCTTTAGTTTCTGGCTGTTTCCTCTAGTCCTATCAGTGGCCACCACTGAAAAGAGGCCAGCACTATCCTCCTCACTGCCTCCCTTGAGGTACTTAACAGACACTGATTAGATCCCCCCTCAGCCTTCTCTTCTTCAGGCTGTACAGATCCAACTCTCTTGATCTTTCTTCAGAGGGCAGAAGGTATTTCAGGCCCCTGATCGTGCTTGGAGGCCTGTGTTGGCCTCCAGTAGCTCCATGTCCCTCCTGTACTGGGGGCCCCTGAACTGGACACAGTGCTCCAGGTGTGTCCTCACCAGGGCTGAGTAGAGGGGCAGGATCACCTCCCTCGACCTGCTGGACACTCTCTTCTTAACGCACCCCAGGATGCCATTGGCCGCCTTGGCCACGAGGGCACACTGCTGCCTCATGGTCAACTTGTGATGATACCAGGTCCTTCTGCAGAGCTGCTCTCCAGAAGGTCAGTACAGAAGCAGACCTGCTACAGTCTTCATCTGCAAACTGAAGTCTGTAATGGTTCTGAGCTCTCCATTCGGACGTAACATTCTCATCCAGGAACCCGGGTCTGGGGTTCGATGAGACCCAAATCAATTGTTAGAGAAAAAGAACAAGGAATATTATAGATTAAACATTATATATCCAATATAATAATGAAGTTATTAGCACTAGTAGAAGGAGGGCTATGTGGAGAAGCTGGAGGCATAAATAGTAATCACAAATACATCTTTGGGCTTCCTGGGCAATAGAAGTTTCATTCTTTTACTGATTCACAGGAATGCAGCAAGAGGATACTTGCTTGATCATTATTAACCTAACTGTACTGAGTTTTATGCTGCTGAACAGTAGTTTAAAACTGAATTGTACATAAAAGGCAACCTAAAGCTCTTCATTCCAGGTTTTAGAAAGGTTACCCTTTGAACTATGGCTTCTATTTTAGTTGGAGCTGAAGATATTAGTTTGTGTACGCTGACACTGTTTGTTCTGCTTTCCAGACAAAAATATACAATAAAATTATGCAGCTTTCAACGTCTAACATGTCTATGGGGGAGATGACAGCAGGCCAGATCTGTAACCTGGTTGCCATCGATACAAACCAGCTGATGTGGTTTTTCTTCCTCTGCCCCAACCTGTGGGCTATGCCAGTGCAGGTAAGGAGGCTGAATGTAACTCAGCTCAGTAGTGATTGTGCACTTAAGAATTTAATGAGAATAGAGATTTTAAAGAAGATAACCAATAACTTGAAATAAACTTTCAAATTACTGATGTCTAGAAACATTTTATGTAATACATGTCTGTGACAGGACTTTTGATATTTAAGATTGCATTAGGATCCTGAACTGGACTACTGCCACATATTTAGCATTTGTAGCAAGAATTTATAGGGTTCTGCAGGTTATATTGCTATAGTATATAGTGGAATATATACAGTGGAATATACTGCTGGAATATATTGCAATCATTTCTCTTCGGAATTGCAGTGGAAGAGATAATGAAAGGAGCAGGTTGTTCAAAAATACCATAAGCCCTTTGCACAATACTTAAACCTACTGTTGCCTCGTGGATGGCAGATTCAAATATATGAAATGTTGTTATATGAAGTTAGTTTGCTACATTATCCTCTGCAGTGTCCTTGGCCTGGTGTCTCTACTCACTCATATCCCTTAAATCTCTTTTCCCATGTAGATAACGTGATGTAGATCACTGTCTTCAGTTGTACTCAGCTGAGTAATTCCTGGTTCTGTGTCCCTTAACCCTGTAGCATATATAATGCTCCCTGAAGTACAGCTGTGTCTTGCTAAAGTCTTTAAGACAAGGAGAGCAAAGTCCCACCTCAGAGGGTGTTATCAGGACTGGTGTAAATTAATCTAAACATATTTTAATACTGAAATGGGATTTTGTGGAGAAAAAAAAAAAACCTCCTGAAAAACTAATCTGCTTTTTTTTTTTTTTTTTTTTTTTTTGTGTAAGTTGCTCCTTTAACTCCATGCTAAGTGTCTCATCTCACTGCATGGCCATGTGATTAATCAAATTTATTCTAGTAAAAGGGTAAGGCAGAATCAGAGTTACAGGAGGTCAGAGCTATCTGGGTATAATCTTTGTTTTAATAAGGGTGAAAAATGATCTGTGTAGGACTGCAAATTACTTGGAAAGATTCAGTACCTAAAACTGAAACAAACCACCACTAACAAAAAAAAGCATCAACAACAAGAACAACAAAAAAACAGCTGCCATTTAGGAATTTCCCAAGAAAGCTGACAGTTTTCTCTGAAATAAATACAGTACACTGCAGTTTTTTCTATTTTCTTTGGGCTACTCAGTCTGTTTTTGTTGCAAGTGTCTCACTGGCAAAAGTAAGACTTTAAATTCACCCATTGTTTTCTAAATGTAGTATTTATTTTTCAAAAACTTTGGTGAAAGCTCTGCAGTGTTCATCACTGTTTGTTTAGTTTGATCACTATACAGAGGCTAACTTGAATGGTGTGGAAGTCAGCTGCAAATAGTCAGCTTGAGTGTTTTGTGTTTTATGTTGCCTGCTTTTAGCCAAAATTAAATTGTTTTGCTCAGTCTGTATCTGCTGGACTGCAGGTGACTACTCATGTTTCCAGCTTATAACATGGCTTTAGAAGTCACCTGGAAAACATAAGGTTTGCAGGAGGTCTTGTCAATGTATCTGAAAATATCTGAAGGGAAATGTGTAAAGACAATGGGGCCAGACTCCTTTCATGAGGTCCTTGGTGATGAGAGGCAACAGGCACAAATTGAAACACAGGAATTTCTCTCTGAAAGTAAGGGAAAACTTCATAAAGAAGTGTTGAGGATGACTGAGCACTGGGAGAGGTTGCCCAGAGAGGTTGTGGAGTCTCCTTCCTTGGAGATATTGAAGACCTGCCTGGACATGGTCCTGGGGAACATGCTGTAGGTGACCCTGCTTGAGCAGGGGGGCTGGATGCAATGATCTACAGAGGATCCTTCAAACCTCAACAATTCTGCGATTCTGTGAGTGACTGCCTCCTTAAACATCTGATAGCAGCTATCTCCCATAAGACACTGAAGAAAGAAATAACAGGTACTATATTCAGAAGTTCTTTTAAAAAAAAATGGTAGTAATCAGGTGACTAAAGCACTAGTTTGCCATCAGAAAATCAGGATCCTCTTCTGAAGGTAAAGTTACATACTAGAGTTGAGCAGATGGACCAGAAATCTTTTTCTGTAAGTCAGAGGACCTTTGTGCTGGCTTCAGCTTCCTGTGGTTGCACAGAAAGCCAGATTGACTCTGTAATCTGGAGAAGGGTGAAAAAAAGCCTAGTTTAATTATTTTCCCTAGTCAAGATCTGTGTCTGTCAAGTCAAGATCAAAGTCTGTTATCTTTTCACAAGATACAATCATATTTGCAGAATTGCATTTTGCATTACCGTTCACCGTGTGGTGTTCTTTAGTGAATTAAGACAATCTGTGTTAAAGCATGCTCAGATTTTGTGGCTGCTGCGTGCATTGTGAGCTACCTACCAAGGAGTCATATTTGTCATTAAGGCCACTCCAAAACTCGTTTCTGTAACGTTCACTCAGATCTGCTTCTGTGAGGCAGTGAAAGCAATTACTGAATGCTCAGGAGACTTCTAATAAAAGGCTAAACAAGCAAAATTGCTTTAAAACAAGTTTTTAATTGTTTTTAGCTCTTAACCAAACAAGCAGCATTTCAGCATCTGCTTTGGATTTTGTAATTACCCTTGACTGGAACGTCTAGCCATTTATAAAAGCTTAGATTTTTCTATATAGTTTAGATAATTTGAGCCCCATCTTTGCTCTGACTGCAGTCAATAGGAGCTTTATCATTGTGTTGAAAGGTGACCTCAGTAGGTTTGGCTCAAACCCTGGGAGCCAACTGAGGGCCAATAAAAACTTCATTTAGCCTCCGTCTTACAAGCAGCTATGTTTGATTCCATTGTGATTATTAAAAAATCTTGTATTTTCGCATCACTGATTTATTGGCAGGGATAGTTTTGCAGTTGTAATAAAAGGACTCTTGTCTCTTGTCTCTTTCAAAAGTGTTTGCAAAGCTGAAAGAATTTCCTATCTTCAGTAGGTAATCGACACACTAGACTCCTTTCATTCGTAATGACAACCAGAGCCATCAGTGAACGTCCTGTTCATGGTACATATCTCGGGCAAAGACGAGCTTTGAGATTTTGATGAAAGGGAAGCAAAGTGTTTCATTACGCTGTTGTCTAAACACATGATTATTATCCTCTCAGAAATATTAATGAGAGTTCTGCTGCAGACTCTTGAGCAGGTCTGGTATTATCTGCTTAATTTTTCCTTCCTGGCTGTGTAGTATACAGTATGATAAATACAAGAATCACCCTCAATTATTTATGCAGATTCTAGCACACTTTTGACACTAGTATCCTCATACATAAATTGAGAATATGTATCTTTCTGTCATATATGATCAAGATAATGAACAAAATTATCTTTTTATTACAGTACAAAGAAAAAGATGCAAATGGGTTTATTTTAATCTATTGAAAATATGGCATTATTATTAAAAATAATGACTTTCTTAGGAAAAAAAAAAGGACTCTGAGCTTGCACCTCCTGCTGGAGCCAGTTGTTATTGTACTTGTCTCACTTTTTTTTAATGCAAGAAACAGTGGTTCTTTTGCTAGAAGCAGAATATTCCCTTAATGACCTTGACACTGAACCAGTGATGGGGCAGCAGTAGTGTGGGGGGCAGTGCTCCATCCTAACTTCTTGTTTTCAAACAACTATTACTGTACAGTGGTCAATCCATTCCTGTGTTTTGAAAACTAGATTGCATGTGCTGTGAGTATCTTCATTTGTATTTTTTTTTATTTATTGTCCTGGAAGTGCACTATACCAAAACCATTTGTTTCAGGACTTGGATACTTTCATTAGATTCATGTATTCATGAAGTTCCTGACATCAGATAGAAGCAGATTGTTCACTCTTACTCAAAACCAAAATTAAACAAACAAACAAAAAAGTCATTGTTTAACCATTAGTTTTACTTTTTTTATACTGTATCTCTATATGTACAGGAGGACTTTGCTACTTTGATACCACATATTTCCTAAATAAATACTTAGGAAGTAAGTCACCTTTTAGATCAGTCAGGTTAGGTCTTTTGGTTGATTTATATATTTCTTTATTAGATAGAATCTCTTGATTACTCATACCAAACAGTGCTGTTTCTGCCCATAATGCAGAACATAGGAAGCTCATGGGCAGGTTTAGCTGCAGTGAACTGTTGCTTTGAATGCAACGTGCTGTCCAGTTACCTGTGATGGCTCTTTGTGGGGCACGTGCAGAGTGAAGTTATCCTAAGTTTTCCCCTTCACTCTCTCTCTTCCGACAGATAATTGTAGGAGTTCTTCTGCTCTACTACCTTCTTGGAATCAGTGCCTTAATTGGAGCAGCAGTAATCATAGTGCTTGCACCGGTTCAGTACTTTGTAGCAACGAAACTTTCACAGGCGCAGAGAAGCACACTGGTAAGTGTCCTCAAAATCACACGCAACAAATACATGACACTTACACATTGGCCTGGGCTTAGAATTGCAAAGCCTAAATTGGTATTGAACAACAGCTGAGTATCAGATATTTTTTTAATGTTCAAGAACGATGAGTGCCAGAAGGTGAAAAGGTGACAAACTTAAGTCTGTAATAGAAAGTCCTGCGGGTGGGAGTGACATGTGCTGAAGCAGGTCTCCGTTCTGCAGTGCATGTGGTGCAAAGGGTCCCTGAGCTCCCCTGAAAGCTGGAGGCAGCTGCTCCTGAGCCAGGTGACTTGCTCAGCATTGAGGCCCCCTGTAGTGATCACGTCTTCTTGCTAAGGCAGCCTTGTTGCTCTGCAGCCCAGCACTGTCATCTCCATATGGGCAGAGTTGCGTGCCCATTCATAGCTTGGCTAATAGTTCTGTTCTCCTCTGTCCGTCATCACAAATGTGCCTTTGGAAAATCCAGCTGCTCTCCTAGGTGGTGGTGATCATGTGAGACTGGCTTGAAAATGATCAAAAAGTTGGCAGTGGGGTGTAGTTTTCAATGCCAACTATGTGATTTAGGAGTACAAACCCACTGGCTTTTCACAGAGGAGCTCTAGGGAATGTCACCTCTGAACAACAAAGTGTCAGAATGGACAGAGCTAGGAATGTATGCTTCATTAAGGCCTGTAGAAAATTTTTGCGCGAGAGCTTTGTGTTCAGTAGTCAGGTGCTTTAACTACTTTCTTGTATATAAGTATTTATGTAAATATTGCAGGAGTATTCCAACGAGAGACTGAAGAAGACAAATGAGATGCTTCGAGGCATTAAACTCCTTAAACTCTATGCTTGGGAACACATCTTTCACAGCAGTGTAGAGGAAACAAGACAAAAAGAAATGACCAGCCTCAAGGCTTTTGCCCTCTATACCTCCATATCCAGTAAGTCTCCTCTTAAAAGTCCATCAATCAGCTGAAGCCCTACTGCATTATCGGTTACTGATCAGGTTACCAATTCTCAGTGTAGGTTGTTTCAGTTAATTTAGGTAAGAATCAGCAGTCTGCCCAATCCCAGTAGCCACAGGAGCAAAACGGTGAGGTGTACTGGCCTCTCAATATGAAATTAGGCTTTGTTTAAATGATAAAGAAACATACATGTTGAATCTTGAAGGTATGTCATTATTATCAGACATACTGTGCTCTGTGCTATGTGGGTTCTAGTGTTTGTTGCCTCTTAAGGACATGGTGATAATGTGTTCACTTACTTTCTCTTATGTATTATTATTTGTGGTATGCAGTTGATAGTGAATGTATTTTTTTTAAGAAAGGTAAAAAAGGATGGGAATGACCAAGATTTTTATGTCTTATTGGTCAAGAGAGAAGGTGGGGATTTCATAGCAACAAGAAAACTGAAAAAAAAAAGTCCTTATTTGGTTTAAAATACATTTTTTGGATGGACTCTTAAATTCTTTTTCAAATATATTTAGCTATTCACATTAATGAAAACATGGTTGTATCTACTTCTACTCAGGAGGGATAGTTTTTTGTAGGCTTACAGAAAACAGATCTGCAAGTTTCAGGACAATATGGACTACACTTCAAGAAAACTTCAGGACAGCATGGAAATGTTTTTCTGTGTGTGCCTGCCACCCACTTGCCTGTGTACATTTTGTACATGAATTGTTCGTGGCTACTGTAAGAACTGCTGTAAAATTAGCTCTTCCTAGTATTATTTTGGTTGTGAAATAAAATTGAGCAAAGGTCAAACCAGAATGCTTGTCATGTACGTGAAATTGTATCCTCAGGGAGTGGAGTCATGAGTTTGGGATATGGTCAGTCATAGCTATGGTTCTGACCTAGATGGACAGAAGGTTTTTGCAGCTTTTTAAATCTGTATTTCTGTCCAGTCTAAAAGAGGTCCCTCTGCTGAAACTGTAGTTGCTTGCTTCTCCCTAACCATCTGGTTAATAACCTCTACAAGGTAGAGATGACCTGCTACAGTGAGGGAATCCAGCACCCAGGGACAAATGATGCAGAGGTCAGGGAAGAAGCGTGTTCATTATTTGCATTTAGGTAGGCTGGAATCTATACAAACATTTCCAGGGATATTCGCAGTCAAAGTAGCCAAACCTGGCAAAGCAAGTGTAATTATGCCTATCTAAAACGAGTAAGCCACCTGGCTTAACTCCACAGCAATCTGTCTGTGGTAGCACAGTTCCCTTGAGCTGTATCCCAAAACCAGAGCAAGCCCCAAGGCCCACGCTTCAGAAGAGATGCCACAGAGATAGGTCCCAAGCCGTACATGTTAGTGGGTCTGCTCGGAGATGGGCAGCGCTAGGTGTGCGGCCAGCCTGCAGGGCAGCCCCAACGTGCGACTTGCACAGCCTCGGCCAGCACCTCTCCTGTCCTTGCACAGCCAGGGAATCAAATCACCCACCAGACCCTGCGCCAGCTTGGCACTTGTGTCTCTTGCGGGACAGAGGTGCTCAGGTGCATGGTCCTGCACCTGAGCAGCTCCTGAGCTCATAGCAGCTGCAAAAACTGTAGGTTTCTCATCTCTTCTAGGATGCACTGATGGGTTCTGTGTGTTCTGGTACTGTGAAGAGAAGTTAACTGCAGGCATTAAAAAAAAAAAAAAAGAAAAAAAAAAGTTGTTGTATGTGTAGATAGTGGATCTTTTTTCCTGTTTTTAGTGTAGAAAATCACTACTACTACTTTGTATCAACAAAGATTAGTGTTAATAATATTTTAGCAACATTTAGTTTTTATCTGAATGGAAATCGTATCTAAATCTTCCTACATGTTTCCTTTCACAGTTTTTATGAATGCAGCAATACCAATTGCAGCAGTACTTATAGTAAGTATGGACTTTCCTAAGGAGAATTATTTACAACTGCATTTGCAAATATAAGTGATATGGAAATGAGGAAGAGAAGAAAAGGATGCAACCCTGTTCTGCAACTCTTTGAGAGAGAATGGAAAACATACTTGTCACCCCTTGTGACCAGAAGCAGCCAGGAGCATACAGCACTCTCCAGACTGCTAAGAGAATATAAATTACGATGCCGATATATGTGGTAGTAAATGAAATGTTTGGGAAGTATGAAGTGTTGATGTGTCTCTTTCTTCAAGACTAACTGCTGCTGATAACATCTGTATCTTTGTAGACATTTGTGGTCCATGCTCATCTGACAAGAGATGCTGACTTCTCCCCATCTGTGGCCTTTGCCTCGATCTCTCTATTTCACATTCTTGTGTCTCCCTTGTTTCTGCTCTCCAGTGTGGTCAGATCTACAGTCAAAGCATTAGTGAGGTGAGAACTGTAAAATTAATCTTTCCTCCCACCTCTGAGAGTATGAATTTTGTTCAGTAGCACAGTGATAGCTCATGTAAACAATGGAAAAGAATGAGCTGGAGCTTTTTCTGCCTTTGTGCTGCTTTGGAGATGGGGAAGAAGATGACTGCAGGAAGCCAAGATTGCAGCATTACCTGACAGGGCAAAGTCATGGCCATGTCCTCTCTCCTAGGAGGTGTGAAACGCGAGTACGTCAGCTGCATGCGCTGCGCAGCTGCTGTGGTGGTCCCTAGGGCACAGCAAATTGTCAAGCTGAGATTGCAGCCAGCCAAATATCTGGGGACCCATTCTGGCACTGTAATAAGCATTTATTTAGGCTTGTCTAAGAATTTATTTATAAACGAGTTATGTGGTAGATAATGGCAAAGTGACGATTCTAATAGAATTAGTATCAACCAATTATGAATAGTCACTAGCCAGGTGATGTCTGTGAGTTATTCTGTAATTATCTTCCTGTTAGGAAGCTACTGCCCTGCTGCTTGCAGCGCAGACAGGAATCTCTGGCTCACATGCAGTAATGCAGATGGCATGTTCCCTTTTTCTGGCTATTTATACTGAGGCAATTCAGCTAGCGTTGCTCTATACCACTGCCAATGACAGTGGTAGTTTCTGTCTTCTGAGCACCCCCCATAAAATGTTCCAGAAGCATATCCCAGGTATTTTCAATTCATATGCCAACTCCCAAGTTATGGGCCAAGAGTTTTGCTTCTGATTCAGGGAGGGAACCACTGAAGGCTTTTAACAAGGTGAGAAATTCTGTTAACTTTTTGAAAAATATTTTTAATACAAGAGTGTTGATGCTATTAATGCCAATTGATGTATTTTGTAGGTGTGAGGTCTTCAAGGACAAAGGATATTGTGAGCCATTGTCCTTCAGCAGAAAGGTCAGATAGCAAGACCAGAATTATGTGTCTAACTGGATTTAGTATGAAACCACTTTTTCAGTCAGCTGTTCAAATAACAGCTTTAATCAATATGTCCATTAAAAATAAGATCCCAGTGAGAAATCGAAATTCTAGTAATTATAGTTGCAACCTGTGAAATTGCAGTGTCAGCTAGAGCTCTACAGTACACGTACTTTTAATCTATTCTAGAAAGTGCAGCAGCCTGAAGTATGACTCTAACAAGATATTTTTGCAGTTGTAAGCTTCTGTTTTTTCTCTGCACCTACCACAGAAGAAGCAAGAAGAGAGTTAGGTGGAGTATTGGGTGGAGTGCTTGCAGATAAAAGCCTTGGCGTTTAGAGCACAGCCACCTTGATGAACAATCGGGGAGCAGAGAACACAACTCAAGCTACCAGTTACTTTATAAAGACATGATTTTTGATGGGTATGCGTGGTGCAAGAGCATGTCCCTACTACCTTCTTTCCTCTCCCTCTACACTGACGCAGATACATAGGGACCATTTCCTATCTGCTCTCTACACATGCAAAACAGTTACTCAAGTGTCAGCATGGTTTGCCTACAGAAAATGTAGGTCATGCCAATTTGTTTGACAGTGGCTAAGTCACCATCTGGTTTATTTTAAGGCATTAAAATGTTCTGTTAGGCATCTGGTTCACTGAACTAGTACTGTTCTCTGGATCTTTGTGCTAGACATACGTAGGTCTATTTTGTCAAACTCCTAGTGTTTTTAAGACTGTTCAATAGAACTGATAGTGCAGCACTTCAGAAATATAAATGACAAATTCTTCTACTGTGGCATTTGGCTTCTAAAACCAGCTACAATTGGAGCTAGTCTCTGTCACACTGACTGAAAGAAAATTTTGTGTAATATCTCTAAAAGATTTAAGCATCTGCACAAACTATTAAAATATCATAGCTCTTAATAGAAAATAGAGTGCAGTTTGGCAACTTCTTTGCTGTGACATCTCACAGCAGGTTTTTATAAGCCTATAACAAAAAGAAAACAAACCACAGTTGGAGAAGCACTGGAGGGGATATTCTATAATAAACACTGTGGCGAACAAAAATTTTGCATTTGGATTGAGCTGTAATTTTTTCCCTTTCAGTGTACAGAAACTGAGTGAATTTTTGTCAAGTGAAGAAATTGGAGAAGAGCATGATAAATGTTCAGAGCTAAGAAGTGCGGATAATCACAGCAAATACCAGGCAGTGGTGAGTAATAATGTTTAACTGTAGTCCAAGTGTCTATATTGGTTTGTTCTGAGAATAAATTTTGTACTTTCCTACTTCCTGCTAATTACCCATTGCAAAAACTCATGTCAGTAACCTGTACTTGACATGGACAATAATGTGGGTGCTTGTAGGATATTTTAGGATATTTTGCTAGTGTTGCCATCAACTATTGTGTATTTCTCTTCCTGGTTTTGCACAGCCACTCAAAGTCGTTAACCGCAAGAGGCCTGCCCGGGAGGACTGGAACAATTACAGCTCTCACATGAGGAGACCCATTACCATCACAGAAGCTGATGATTTTTGTGTAAAGGTGATATAAAGGTCACTCCAATAACACTGTTACTAAAACTGGCTAATTATTTTTATATACTCATGGCAGAGTTTCACATTCAAGAACCAACATTTGATTTGAAGCTGCCAGTCACTTCTCTTTATATCAAAGATTAACCTCCCCCATTCTTTCCTATTGCCTTCCACTTTAAGAACTGATTACTGATGCCTATATTATGGTTAGCTGTGTATATCCTCTCTAGAACTCACGCAACAATTTTCCATTTGAAGTATTTGTCATTAGTCCTGCTTTCTTTACAAGAATCTTCAACTTCTCCAAAGAAAGAATTAGAATTGCCCATGGCACTTTGAAGCCTGATGTTCTTGATTTGCTATAGAAACAGTCATAAGTAATACAAATCCTGACGGTTGTTATAGTGATGGGCTATTTATTTAGCATGTCTGCTATTACATTTGCATTTCTGGCATAAGAGAATGAATAATTCAGTTTAATGAGTCTAAGTAGGACAACTGGTTAGTTCATTCAGGGTTTAAGAGGCTCTGTTTTCATGTCCTGTCTTGGTGCAGGATCCTTCTTGAATAGATTATAAGAAATAAGAGGAAAATATGAAAGAGGCTTTGAGGTTTCCTTTAAGGAACAAAAGGCACCTTGGAGCCCCCTGTCAGACAGGGGCAGGAAGCACAGTAACTCTGCAAGGGCAGTTGTTTTGAGGAGCTGAGTCCAAGGAGAGAACCAGTTACAATCTCTGGCTCCATCTGCTGACACCATCCTTGGAGGCAGCTAGCCAGCCCTGGGGTAAGGGAAGCTCTGTAGTTACTAAGCACTGTCTGTTTGCTGCCCGTTCCCCATGCAGGGAGCTTTGAGAGAGGATTCTTTGTCCCTCTGTGTTAGTCTAGAGGGAAGAGTGCCATGTTTGCTTTCACTTGTTCTTTTCAGATCTTTTTCATAAGATAAAGGAAATGGGTTCTTTTTCTTTTTTCTTTTTTTTCTCCCATTTTTTTCAGAGCAAAAATGTTGTGCCTTATGTTGCTGAAAGCCTTGGTAGATTTCAGTTGTTCTCAAAATGTGAGCAAGGAGAGAACAGGACCAAGTGTATACACAGAGCTGTGAAATAGCCGCTATCTCCTGTCCTTCAGACTATCCCCTGGCCCAGTATCCACAGCTCTTGTACCTGAAGTCCTGAACAGGCTTTTTGTGTCTTTTTTGGGAGGAAAGTGGTGCTGAGGAGGAGGTGGAGATTGCTTTATGAAAAGATTGACTTGTTCTAAGCAATGCCTATGTTACCTATAACTGAGAATCATATCGGAAATATTAAGGAAAATATTGTAGTAGGCAGTAATATCTCTGGAAAATTCTGCAGAGGTGCTTCGGACTTGTACTGTGTAATTGCTGCATATGCTGCAGTGCATCAGGAGTGACATTTGCTGCAATGCAGAGAGCAAACCAAGACCTTGTCAAACATTTAATCATGTTGGAGTTGTTTCACTTATTTCATGAACACACCTGACAAATAACAATACAAACCCTAAACAGCAACAGCAAATTTCTCGCTAGACTTTTCCACAATTTTCTGATCATTTTGCTTGCTTGAGTTACAGTGAAAAAGGAGTCAGCCCTATAACCTGTTTTGTGTTTTTCATTTGTCTCCATCTTGGCATAGATCACAAATGGATTTTTCACTTGGACACCTGAAGGTCCTCCAGCATTGTCCAACATAGATATTCGAATCCCTCAAGGTACAGAATCACATCAGATACGCAGAATATGGTGGTGAGCATTTGGTAACTCAGAGGCTCACGCGTGCTTCCTCTCTCACAGGCCAGCTAACCATGATTGTAGGACAGGTCGGCTGCGGTAAGTCATCTCTCTTGCTAGCCACACTTGGTGAGATGCAGAAGATCTCTGGCAACATATTCTGGAGCAGGTAGTGTTATTTAAATGTTCAATCTTGAATTGAATAACAATACAGAAAAAGGCAAGAATTAAGGTGTGTTCCTGCAGAATGGCCTTTCCAGTTCCAGGCCTGATCCCATTCCTCAGAATGGCGCTTGTAAGGAGGAGAAGTGGCTTATTAGGAGCTAGGTAGGGCTCTGCTCTCAGACTTGTGTTCCATCCCAACACCAGTCTGTTGCATGAGGGATTGAGGAGATGTTTGTAAGCAGCAGCGAGCTCAGGTGCACCCAGCCAGGTGTTTGCTGAGAGGAGATAGTCACGTCCGTCCTGCTGTTCTCAAGAGCCACAGGCAGCTTGACATTGGCATCAGGATACAAACTGTGCTTCTGTCCTGCTCTTGTACTAGCTGCTAATGGAGAAACTGTTGCTGAGCTCCAACAGCTGAATTGTCAGGACTTGGCCTTTTAAGCTTCGAGCTCAATGGCAGGTGCTATAAAGTACTGCAAGTCCTGTGTGTGATTTCCAGTGAATTACTGCCCTCTCTGGTCATTGATGAATGTGTGCAAACATTTGTGGCCTGTTCGTTTTACTGCCCTCTCTAGTCATTGATGAATGTGTGCAAACATTTGTGGCCTGTTCATTTTACAAGACTAGACTTAATGATACTGTCTACACTTTGTCTTTTGAGATGCAGTTATTTTTAAGTGAAGATTGACAAATTGGGAAAAAAATCTAGAGAAACAATTTTTTTTTTCCAGCTGACTGGAAATTAAGGAGAAACAGTGCAGCTCTAAATCCCATCCATTTATTCAGGTGGATGGAGGGTCTTTGCTTTGAAAATGAGACGTAGGAAGATGACTTTTGGCTTGTGAGGCAGATAGAAGATACTTCGAAGGACTGGGTAGGAGCCAGATTTCCAGGCTGGTGATCTAACTGTTAAAACATACAGCCCCAAAGACAAGTCAGAGTATGGTAAAGAACTGTGCAGCTTCTCTGCTGCCTGATTAGGTGAGCTAATTTAATTTTAGCAAGGCTGTGTTTTTTTAATAGATGACATAACATCATCAAGGAGTGTAATTTGAATGCCAAATGCTAAACAAAAACAGATGACACGATGGTTCTGATCAGACTTGTTTAGAAGTATGTGCTTCACAACAACGTAAAGGTCACAGCTGGTTTTGATGTCTTCGCTATTGATGTGCCAAAGTTTCACAAGTTGCAGTGTGGTTGTTACAGCACGTGCTTTGCTAGCTAGCAGATATGTATGAAGGGACTTACAGTGAAACATTCCAGCTCTGTAACAGCTGGCTGCACTACGAATGCTGCCATGTGCAGTGGCCTCCCGGGAATGAGGGATCCAGTATATGCCAGCTACACATCTGTGTGGTAAAGCTCCCAGATGAAGCTCCAGCAATTCCATGAGACAGTACTAATGCCTGGCCAGGTACAGTCAGCATTACCACTTGTTCAAGGAAAGCAATCCTACCAAAAAATCACCATAGTGCACGGCCTTACCTTTGGCAACAAAATGTGACACCAAAATTAGTGAGATCACTTATTCCAGCCCATTCTGTGGAATAAGACAAATTCTTGACTGTGGTCATCCATGTTACGGAATAGTCCTGAATTATTTCATTCCAAATTTCCTTCCCTTTCCTCTCCTCCAAGGTCATAGCTATGAAGATGAAGGATATATCCTGCTGACATGTCAGTCAATGCTCAGGAAATCTGGATTCTATTCCTGGCCCTTCCCTTGCTCTAATGGGTAACCTTGTGTGAGCCATTTCCCTTCTCCATGTCTCCATTCTCTACCAATAAAACAGGATTAGCTGCATAGCATCTTTATTTGCTTCCTATAAAAAGTTTGAGTTGAGATGCTAAAAATAAATATCACTTGTTACTGGACTAGGAATCAGCTAGTAAGACGTGAGCACTGGCTCTTTTGTGGCTCACTTCTGTTATTTGTATTACAGTCTGCCCAGAAAATCCAGCTCGGATTATTGCTCCTTCTCCGAAGCAGGCTGAGAGCACCCTTGGCTTAAATATTTTATGAAGTAATTAGAGATGGATAGAACTATAGAAATTCTGAATATGTTCTGAGTAGATGGTAAATAATATTGATTTGTAAATAAGTATGCTGTAAGCCATGCTGATCTTACTGAGAATAGCCCCAGTTCAAGTCCAGGGAGGAGTTTGTAACATAAATACTAGTCTTTTGGAAATAAATAGAATCAGAAGCTGGTAATAAGTTCAGTTCAATAACTGAGTAAGAGAAATTTTGCTCAAACAATGCTTGTTCGTTTCTAAAAAAGGTATATATTCCATGTGACTCTATAGTCCTTATAGTGTGAAGGAAGTGGTAGATTCCATAAAGTTGATAACAGACTTCAGTAATGCTGTACTCACTGTAGGGCTGACTTTGATCAAATGGCATTAAGTGTTTTTTGATGCCTACACAGTACTTACATTTTTAGAAAGGTGTGTTTATGAGAGTCAAACACCACCTGTGCACGTTCTTGGGTCTTTGGGTACCGAAGTGACGTGGTCCCTAACACTGGAGGAGTGTGAGGTAACCGTGTGGAAGAGAGTTGTTCAGTGCTCTAACCTTAGGAAAAAAGATGGTGGCTTGCCAGCTGCCCTGAGAACCTGCACAGGTGATTGAATTCAGATGCAATCACTGCCTCCTCGGCATGTGTCTTTTGGAGGCATTGCAGACCAGCCTTTTAAGCTGCAGGTGTAGCTTTCCCGCCTCAGTGTCTACAAACAATAGGGCTGGCATGAAGCCAGTAAGCCAGTTTCCTTTGAAACCTGAAAAACTCTTTCTGCTTTATGTGTGCGTGTGTGCACGTCCACGTCCACTGTTGGTTTCTTCTTTCTTTTCGCTAAAACTGCAGTTAGCACCAGTAGAGAGCAGGGACAGTTATCCTGTCAAAACAGCTCTGTGGACATCTTGTTGCACATTTAAAAATAGCCAGAAAATAAACCATCCCTCCTTTACACTTGCCCGCCTTACTTATACAGACAGATCCCCCTAAGGATAGTGCTGGTGCAGAATACAGCCTATAGTGCATCATCCAAAAGTGGGTTTTGGTTTTGAACTAACCTGCTGTGTGCCACAAAGGCATAGATATTGTCATGGAAAAGTAGGGTCATGAATTATCAAGGCATTTCCCCTGAAAAATGTCTCTCTTAAATTTGTTTTCTTTTAAAGGAAACTGAATTCTTTCAATTCTTTTGAATTCATTTTTAGTTCTGTTAGCATCTCCAGGACAGGATGGAGGTGATCATATTTGCTGAGTCAAATAAAATGTGTGTGAAGGAAAAAACTGCCATCCTTTTATTTATTTATTTATTTATTTAAACTACTAAAATCAAGTCAGTTTCTGTAGAAGGAACAGATGCTGCACTGAAGCTTGGTATAAATACTGTTTGCAATCTGTGCACTAAGTGGAATTTAATAGTTTTGCTTTCTGGGGCAAGATTGCTTGTGTTTACTTAAATAAATCTTTGTCTGCCTTTCTGTCTGTGATGCAGCAGTCCTCCTGACAGCGAGACGGGGGAGGATGGCAGGTATGGTATGGTTTTGTATGTGACTCTTGATCTTTCTAATAGATTGGAAGCAATAGGAGGCAGACATTTCTAAAGCTGTGCCTAGGGTTTTCAAAGAATCAGAATTTTGAAAATCGGTGAAACTCACATTGCTTTAAGTAATTAAGCATACAACCTGCAAATCTACCTACATCACTTAGGAGACTAAAATCTGGACTTCCTTGCTGAAAACATTACTGTTTGGTGCTTTTGAAAATCACACCTGTATTTTTGGTATGCCTTTGAAATTCCTTTTCTCTATGTCTGCATCAGATTACTCCTTAATTCCACACTTTAAGAACTAGTATCAAGTATTGCTTTAAAGGCTTTATTTATTAAATCAAATTTTCCCCTTTTTCCTTCTTTTCATTTTTTTATGTCCTAAATTTATTTTCACACCTAGCATTCTTCAGGCACATGAAAAATGAGAAGTGTGGGGAATAGTAGTTTAGTCCATTCTCTGGCTTGGCATCTTTGTGTGGAAGTAATTTTTACCTGATTGATAGAGAGCATACAGAGAGCCTCTTCTCTCCTGCTTAAACCTGTCTCCTGCAAAACTTGTGTCCCTATCCATGTATATTAGGGAGTTTCAAGTGTCTAAGCATTGAAATTTCCTGTGAAAGGATATTTGGAAATCTCACAGTTCTTTCTGTGTAAGAGACCCTGCAGTCTCTGGTCCAAATAAAAATGAAATAGTTTCAGTGAACTTGAACCTACTAAGACACACGCGCAAAATCAGAATCTGAATCAAACATTCTTATTTTTGAAAACTGCTATAGGGACAAGCAATAGGATAACATATGAAACAGTACAGTAAATTTATTAAAATAGGAAAGAGTATTAAGACTATATGACGTAGTTATGTCTTAAAAGTCCCATCTTTTTCTTGACATCATTTCAATCATTTAATGTTATTTGTGTTATAATAGATTCTGTGAATCCTTGTTGGGGATTAAATGCTGTAGGAGTATGTACCACGGTCTGGTTACACTACCATCCTACAGAATATTTGGGGGGGTCTTAGAATGGAGTCCCTAACCATATGTTTTATATCAATATTGTCTGGAACAGAATTGTGGACTATTTGGAGAATATTTCTTTTATGCAATCCTACTGATATATTTTTATTTATAGTGTAGTTCTGAACTTTAGGGCATTCTTCATTGTCTAAAATAATTTTAATTAAAAAAATAATAATTTGTGTTTGGTTTCTGCAGCCCAGAGAGAGAATCTTCTGTGGACATGGAATTCAGGTACAACACTTTAAAAAATAATTGGACTATTCTTCACAAGTGTCTCATCCTAATTAATTGTTCCTTCTTGGAAACCAAATGCATGCAGCATACAGCTGCTGCCAAGCTTTAGAAACAAAACCAGTTTAAAAGAAAAGCAGCAGGCAGGAGACTTGCAGCATATGGCAAGAGCAAAAATTCAGAAGCATTCTCAGGAACATCAAAATCTGAATGTTTTATTACCTCCTGCCAGGCTGAAAATAATGGAAGCATATTTTATAGTATATAAAGATGCAGTAATGATACTGTAAGGACAGGACAGCTCACATTTCTTGCATATGTCTGAGGCACACGTTATGACTTTGTTGATTAACACTGGAAATTCATGAATTGTAGAAAATAATGAAGAGGAAACTATAGTCAGGAATCCAAGACATGCTACAAAGGGTTTGCCATGTACTATTTCCTGTATCTCTGCAACCATAATTGCATCGTTGCTCTAAGCGTATATGTTTTCTTTTTAGGATTACCAACATTTTAAGACTTGTTGGTAGGTTTATTGAGGCACCCAGATTCATATGTAGATGTCTATTGAGTAGTCCTGTTTTCTGAGGTCTTTAGCATGTCCACTGGCTCTGCCCACAGTCTGCCCAATAAATCATCTTAGTGTCAATTTGCATTTAAAATTAATTGAATTTAAGACGATCTACTCCATTCTAAATTTGTAATGAATTTAAACGAGTTATTGCAGTAATTAATTTTCAGTCATGCCCTTAAAGCAAAATTTAAGCCAAAAATGGGATTCACAGTGGTGTTGCTTCTGAACATGAAGTGAATCTTACCTCTAATGCTTGTAACTTCACTGAAAGAAAGACCATTTTCAAAAGGTTTTAAAAATTTTATCCTCAAAGCTTCACTATTATTTTTCAAAGAAGAAATTTGAATTTTTCAATTATTTTCAGAATTAATAATGGCAAAGGTACAGTTTTGAGCAATAAAAAGGAAAGGAGGGGAACACATGTTCATCTTAAAATGCTCTGAGCAATTTTTTCTTACTCACCAGGATGTGATTTTTGAACTAATGGAACTAGGGCTTTTTTCCCAAGCCAGACCTAAAGGCTCTTTGAATTAGATTTTGAGACTACAGGCGGGGTTTGTAAGGGCTTTGTGTTTTGTTTTATTTCTGTATCATTTTCTAGTAATGGAATTTATAAAGCATAATTAAATTCTAATGAGTAATCAGACTGTGGAAGCCTGCTCTGCACGTTCTGCTGCCCTGCTGACCTGCACGTTCTTTCATGTCTTCAGGGAAAATTAGTCCTATAGTGACTTCTCAGCAAGCTCAGTAGAAGCCTGAAAAAATGAGCAGGGCTCCTTTTAACTTAACTCCTGATTTAGAAGAAGTAGTTGTAGAGGGAGGAAAAACAAAAAAAAAGAAAGGGGAAAAAGAAAGGCACCTGTTTTATTCTCATCTTGTGGCTCACAGTTTGAATTGCCTTTGTGGCCAGCCCTGACAGCAGCCTAGCTGGCAGCATTTGGATGAAAGGTCAGGACCTTTCTTGGACCTTGGTCCTGTCTTTCAGGACCTTGCTGGCAGCAAGGCAGCATTTGGATGAAAGGTGAGGACTCTCTTCTCCTGTTTTCAGAACGACATAGGACAAGTCGTGATGGCTCTGGAGTTCTTTCTTTATAGTGCGGAAAATAAATGGGAGGGAAGGAAAAGGGGCAGAGAGGTTCCTTTGTGCATGTGGGTAGTTGTTGCTACTTTTGAAGCTTTAAATACTTGTCACAAAAGTGCTTCTGAAATGTGATACCTAAACAGTGATCCGGTATACATTTTGTGTATTATCAGCTCTCCAGAATGAGTTAGTATTTGGTTTTGATAATTCTCTTCTTGCCATCTGCACTGCTCAAGAAGCAGGCTCTCCCAGTGCTGGGAAATTAACATTTCATATAATTCTTTGATGGCTTGTCTATTTATTGACCTAAAGAACAGAAATGAAAACTGTATTTCTGAAGAATTATTACCAGTTTTTTCCTTTACCAGAAAATTATTTCCAATAACCTCGGTTGCACTGACATGGTGGGAACTCCTGTTTTTCTAGGAAAAGAGGATCAGTAGCATATGCTTCACAGAAGCCTTGGTTGCTCAATGCCACAGTGGAAGAGAATATCACATTTGAAAGCCCTTTTAATAAACAGAGGTAACAACTGTTTTTTATACTTTATTCCCTTTTTAACTAAATCCTGGCTGTTGCATGGGCCTCAGTTCATGCATGGATCCCTCTCTCACTGGGGACATCTCCATACAGTAACAAATATAAAATGCCTACCTAAATCTGTTAGAAAAGGTAGCATTCTGCATGGCCTCCCTTTTGCTCATGTTTTCCTGAAGGACACAAAGGCCAGAGTTTGGTGTATCGTGAAGGACTAATGGCTGTCTTTTTGTTAAAGCTCACAAAATCATTTAAAAGATTGAAAAGTCGTTGCTGGTATCCCATATCTTTCCCTTTCCCCACTAAAACAAGTTGGTCCCTATGTGTTCACACAGAATAAGTTAAATGCTAAACAGTGATATTATGCCTTGGTAGAGTTTGTACTTGTTGTGTCTGTTTTTAACTACTAAGTATTTTTAATTGGGAAGCTGACCTAAGATGCTTTCTTAGCTGAAATGGTATTTGCTTGGCTGTGATTGAAAGAGATCCCATTAGAACAATTAGTGGCTAACAAATAGGTTTTTCCACTGTGTGATTTTTCCAGCTGGTTAATCTTTGTTCTCTCACAGGTAGTAAATGTGCTTCTTTAGCAGTATCTATGTGGATTTTGTATTGCCTTTTTTGTTTCCGCAGGTACAAAGCAGTAATTGATGCTTGTTCCCTCCAGCCTGATATTGACATTCTCCCTCATGGAGACCAAACCCAGATTGGAGAGAGGGTCGGTAAACAGTCAGAGGCTTCTATTTTTGTTTTAAATGTATAGAGTTTTTTTATTATTTTGTTGTGTTCTTAAAATCTTACTGGTTATTTGGCAACAAAAGTAATCTTTGAGTTCAGTGGACTTTTGGCTCATTAGTCTGAAAGCTCATTGCTTAGTAAACATGGAAACACTGCTGCTCGTGTGAGATGCAGTGGTTTAAATGTGCTGCCATCATATGTCCAACTAATTCCGTGGCCACTACTGGCTTCACAGTGCAAATGTTAGTTATTTAGGAGTAGGGTAAACAATTCGTGAATTTTAGAGTACTTACACTTCAAAAATGGCAAGTGTCTAATAAACAGCAAATTAAGCTTTTCCACACTGAAAAAAAATATGGAATACCAATAAAAGAACTGAAGTCACAATTTTATTCACAGTTTACTCTGGCTTAAACTGGTGCTGCTGCTGAAAAAAAAATAAAGGATATATTTCCACCCCTAATCTATTTGCTTCCTCTCCACACCAGCTCCCAGGCTTATATGAGATGGATGACTTCCCAACCCAATTCATAGTGTAGCATAACAAGTGTTTATGTGAGAAGAGGAAGGAAGCAGAGTGGAAGGAATAAATGGTAGGGAAAAGGTGCTATAGTCTCTTGCATTTTTGTCTTATGAGAGCTGGAAGAGTTTGTGAAACTGCAATTTGACCACAGGAAGAAGCAGGTCTGTAGCAAAACTAAGTGCAGTAGTAACTAGACAATGATCCTCTCAGTGAGGTCTGGTAGGACATCTCACAATTACTGATTACAGGAGCTACAGCACAATGTGGTATGTGATGGAGCGAATATGGTAGGACAGATTGGCGGAAAAATTATGAGCAGAGCCAGACACTTACTGCTACCTCCTACTAGTTTAGGAAAGCCTGCATAGTGTCAAGGCCACCCAGGCCATTGTGCCACCTACACCACTATGCCACTGCAAACCATGCAACATTTCTGATCTGTCTGGTATGGATGGTGTGGATTTCCTAGCAGAGCACTCTGGCTTTTGTAACTGTTTATCTACAAAATTCCCAGCTGAATTTCACACCCATGCTTTCAAAAAGTTTGTCTGGGTTTCTAGGTCAAGAAAGTGTTTTCTGGGTAATCTGAACAAAATATTAATATTCAGTTTGTGTTTTATAAGTTTGCTTAGTTTTGATTTCCCGTGTTTGTCCCCAGGGTATTAATCTGTCTGGAGGGCAGCGGCAGCGCATCAGTGTGGCGAGAGCACTTTACCAGCAGACAAATGTTGTGTTCCTGGTGAGTAGGTGCCGTTGTGTTTATGCCGCAAGGAGAAGCACTGGCTGTGAGCACTTAGAATTAACTCACGAAGAATGTG
This sequence comes from Tinamus guttatus, assembly GCF_000705375.1. The sequence goes on from NW_010578239.1 coordinate 47,460, forward strand.
AACACATCCAAGACATGAGGCTTCGCTGAGCTAAGCCAAATGTGCACTATTTATTTTATATCAATTGTTAGCTAGTGGTAAGAAGCGCTTTGTAAACACTGCAGATAAATATTAGGATGCAAACTGAAATGCTGGTGCTTCTTCTTCCTGTCTATGAAATTTCTTTTTGACCCTTGTACATATTCTTGGTTTTTGCACATTTTATAGTCTCAGCAGTATTTATAAAAATTCCTAAGATATCTCAGGCGAAAAAATTAATGTTGTCCTGTGTCAAAGGTGTTTCCTTTCTGCAACAAACTAAGCCGTCTCCCCCACCCTTGTGTATCCTGCCTCAGCTTCAACAGATGTGCAATGGGAAAAGGAGTGCAATTAGGCTCCTAGACCTTAGTAGGTGGGAAAACAGATGCATCCTTTGCACTCGTGAGTAGGCTTGCTGCCTCTTCCAACAAACACCTTCCTTCTTAAGCTCAGTTTCAAGGAGCTCTGAATCCCACTGTCAGGCCTGGCAGTCACATGGGATTAGAAAAGCTGTGCACATAGAAATCATCCTTGAAATTCAGGAGATTATTGCAATTGAGCAGGAAGTAAGAGTGTGTTTTTTTTCCTCCCCTCCCCTCTTTGTCACTTCACAAAAGTGGTTTTGTGCAGGATACTCAATAATCTTCTAGTAGCAGCAAGTTCTCATATAGTTTGGTACCATCTACAATAACTTTGTTTTTTCAGTTACTGATCTTTCAAAATAATCCAGAATCCTATATGCTAATACTTGAAAATATCCAGCTCTTTTAAGATTGCTTTTATAAACAAATATTTAGAAAACTTTCACAGGAATGTGTGCCTCGTATGCAATAATTTTATGTTACTGGAACTTTCTGTCATATTTGCAGATATGAAAAAGTCATATAAATAAAAGACATATAAAAATTTCTTTCTTCATTACATTAATTCATTCAACATGTTTTATCTGTTCCCTGTCAGAGCAGTCCTGTGACATGAACTGACTTCTGGCGTCTGATAATCAGTGCATAATTATAATCATATATGGTGAGCCCCTTTTAGGGAGCAGCCTGGCCTGACTGTACGAGACCACATCGTGTTCTCTGACATGGCATTACAGTGCCTGAAAGTGCAACATGGTATGTGGTGTGGCTGTGCACAAACGAGGGGCCCCAAAGGATGATTAGGTGTGAGCCAGGTTGGAGGAACATATGAATGCACTGGGAAAGCTGACAAGTTACATCTTCGCTCAGGGTTTTGGCTGCATTGTTGGTATAAAATAAAATTTCACACAATTTTTTTAAGCTAAATTTTGTAAAGCAATCTGAAGTTTCAGTATAAACAGGATAAGTACAAGTAAACAAATTCTCAAAGAGATGATACGTAGTAGTTTATTCCTGAGTAAATTGCATTTAATTTGTTGGTCCAATAAATTTGATGAGGATCACCAAAGTGTTCAATATTTCTCTTTTGTTCTTTGTTAATAAAGCAGAACTGTGTTTATCACAGAAAAAAATCACAAGGGAAATAAAAACATGCTCTGTCACAGTTGCTGGGGCAGTTTCTGTAATACATGCGCTAGATATATGTTGCAGTACTGTCTTGAGTCTAAGTAGAAACCACATACTGCATTTATGTTAGGCTATGAAATGCATCCATTAAGAGAGCAGAAGGTCGTTAAAAAACTGAGGAAATTATAGTATTTGCACAGCTAGTATTACTCTATGTCTAATTGCTCAGTGCGAAGTGACAGTTCAGCCTTTATTGTTACCTAACTTGAGAAAGCCTTTTCACAGCTCAGTTGTGGTCCCCTGATGATCTTTTGATTTTGTCTATAGCTGACCTCTTTTCCTCTTGACAGGATGATCCATTTTCTGCCTTGGATATCCACCTAAGTGACCATCTCATGGAAGAAGGGATCCTGAAAATGCTACGGGAAGACAAACGAACCATCGTGCTGGTAACCCACAAGCTGCAATACCTGCCCCATGCTGACTGGGTAAGGAGGCAGGAAAGTGGCAGGAAAATGTCATTGCTACAAACAAGGTTCTCCCTTCATCTCTTTATCAAAGGGTAGTTTAATGAGAAGAGAGACTATTCAGCTCTTTCAGAAGTTATCAAGTGAGTTTGGGCTGCCGAAGTCTTGGGTTTCCCATCTTAGGACAGCTAAATGCATCTGTTTGTTTTGTTTTTGTAGAACAGATACTTAGTACTCTCTTGAGAGCAGACTGCATTTAAATTATGTTGAGTATCCAAAATCATTAATTACATTTCACAATCTTGTTCTTTTTACTTTTTTATCTTAAAACAATGAAATGCTAGAGTAACTTTTGTCTGTGATGTAACTAGGAACTTGTCTGTGCTGTCACATAAAAAGATTCTTTAATGGACACTGAAGTGCACAGAAATAAAAGTAAAAGAATATTTCTTTGCAATTAGTAGTACTACATCGCGTATTGAGAACATTTTTGCCTTTTGTATATTGGTAAAACTTTAAGAAATGCACGTAATTGAATTGCTTTGTTAGGCTTTTCTGTTAAGTCTTGCAGCTTGCAGACAAAATGAAGGTGTTTTCCTTTCTTTGCAAATGTTAAAGATGAAGCAAGTCAGATGTGCTAAGGGAGTTTGTTTTAAGTGTTCTAGTTCGTTGGTTCCTCCTGGCCTCGTGCTTCCTTTTACAATCACCTGGCTACAACATCACGTGCCTTCTTGCCCACAGGGATTGATTGCTGCACTTGCGTCTCCTAGCAGGGCTTCTCTGGCCGCCGCAGCCTGCCCAGTCTGTAGCAGCAGAGTAATTCTCTGGCCCCAGAAATAATCATCTTTCAGCTGCTTTCTGCTCTTCCTTTGAAGGCACACATAGACATGAACCTTGTGCTAGTCGTGTTTTATTCCTTGCAGCATTTACTGCGTGCTTCTCCCTCAGCTATGTGCAGGTCCCTTAAAAGATTCCTCCTGTTCTCACACAGTTCTGGTTTTGCTGTCAGAGTCTCAGAGGATACAGGAATTTCTGCCTCCTGCCTCTGAGGGACTGTCTTTGCTTCCCTTTTTAAACATATTGTTTTGTTTTTAATATGCACAGCTATGGCCTCATATGATTATCATCTCTTTCACTTCCTTACCAGTATCAGACCCACTTCTAGGTGTTTGTGTTTTATGAAATATTTTATAGGAATTATATTATTCTTATTATCTTCTAATTTGGTTTCAGTAATGTTTTATGGTATCCTATACTGGTCCAAAGAGCTGGCAGGACAGGAAGGAGCTTGTGTTAATTAAATTTAATTATTTATTAAGAAATAGTTCACAGGTTTTTGTTAGTTTTTTTTTGCAAGCAAAGCTCTCGTCAATTCTAAGTGATTTTTATAGAATATCGTACAGCAGAAATATGTATTTTTATTTTAAAAAATTAAAGAAAAATATCATTTGAAACACATATGTGATAAACTCTCTAAGCTTATTCTCTACTTAGGAAATACTCTCAGAAGAATTGAGCACCCAGTCTGATTAGGGTTCTCTGAATGCTGAATGAAAGATGATCCCTGTTTGTCTTCCTATTCCTCATGAAAATTCTTTAAAAAAAAAAAAAAAAAAAAACACAAA
>NW_010578239.1:58971-76693 GCF_000705375.1 Tinamus guttatus
AAAAAAAAAAATCCAGGAAGGAGATCAGGAAGATGGCTGCTGCTGCTGCTATAAATACATCTTCAGCCCAAGTCTTGGCCTGATTTATAGCTTGCAGGTGTTGTGTGGTGCTTCAGACAGCATTGGTGTTACTTACTCGATAAGTAGCGATTATGAAGGTTTCTGCAAGGACTGGTGATTTGGGGACACCTTCTGAAGAGAAATTATGATTTCTGCAGGTCACTAACTCTGTGTGTGTCCCCCTTCCACTTGCACATGCGTGACTGGCTCCTGGTGCATACCTCACACCCTCTAAGGCTTATCTGCCTCGCATAGCTCCTCGCTGGGTGGAGATAGCAAGGTGAAATGGGATGCAACTCATTTTAGAAGCAGTGCAGCCCTCTCTGTGTGGTGCCTCGGGTCATCAGTGCTGGGGCAAGGCTGGGCTTACGAGGGCTTAGATGCTGCACTCTGGTAGCACTCACTTTCAGGAGCCCCTTCCAGGCCGCTCCAGTGTGCTCAGAGCCAGCCCGAGCCTTTGGGAGCCGGTCTGCGTTGCTCGTGGTAGATGTGCACGCTGTGGAAGTTGTCAACAGCTGGAATACTCCCACACATAGCCAGCTGGGCACTTTTTTCCTTTTTGCAAAAGCGTAGATTATTTACATACAGTAGTAACTACATTATACTGTATTCAAAGGAGGATATTCTGTAGCGGACAAATTCTAAAGTTTCTCTAAATTATGTACATGGTCCTAAAACAAAACATGGCCACATCTTTCTCTCATATCAGTGTAAGGAGAGCTCTGTTTTATAAATAAGTAGTAGTTGTTGCAACCATAGTATTTTATGGATATAAGAAAGAAAAGGAAAGATTATCTATGTGGTTGACCTGGCTAATGTAAAATGGTGGGAGAAGGGGGCAAACTTTTGGGTGCATAAACGAGGTCTTCAGGCATTCAAGTATTTTTACTACTCTGAAAAAGGCTCTTTTCCCTTCCCCTTTATCATTAGACATCACTATTGATCCACTTTATTGTTAGCAACGCTTTAATTTATAGCTATCCAAATAAACGTGCCAGCAAAAAGGGATGAGTAGCTGACTGGTGTGCTTGCCAAGATCCCAAAGTAGGGGTAGCGGGGCCACTGGGCTCTCTGCGGACTTCATTCATGAAGCTGTTGCCTTTAATCTTATTTTATAATCCATGGCTCGCTTATTTGTGGAAATATTTCTTTTACAGTCTACTGTTTTTGCTGCACCATGTGTTTTTTATGTCTTCTAAAATGCTCCATTTGTTTAGTGGTAAGGACAAACAAATATTTAATTAACAGCTGGAGCTACCATGCCCAGACATACTTTGTGTCTATGTGTTTTAGCTGATTACAGTTTCCAAGCTCTGCAATAATATAAATTATAAAATTTTAGTTTATATGAGAAGTTATAGTGTTACAAGTTTAGTCTATAACGAGAAGGATTATGTTCTGCAGCACTGATACTTACTTCACAAATACATACATTATTTCTTAGTCAAACAAACTTACAAATTTCTGTTTCCATTTCAGGCTTCTCTTCTCTTTCTCACACAGTTACATGTAATAGTGTATGTTTAGAAAAGAGCATGACCCATAAATGCCATATGGAATTTCATCAGTGCAGTAGCATCCGCTTACTCCTGTACTTACTTTCAAAATACAGTTTTCATGTATCAAAAACAAATCTAAGGGTGACTGCGCTCTGCACAGATGGCATGGCAATTTAGACCCAGTGTCGAGTTCCATATGAGCTTATGGCCTCTAAATTAAGTTTTACTTCTTATTTCTCTCATACCCCAAGACTTACTTTTTTTCTTTTTTTTCCTTTTCTTAGGTATGAAGCTAAATTTCGACAAAAGCTTCTCGAATACACAGATTCCAACAATATTGCTTCCCTTTTTCTTACAGCTGCCAATCGCTGGCTGGAAGTCCGCATGGCAAGTACATTATGTTTGTGAATCACAAAGAATTGACTGTATTCCAAGCAATCTGATGAGGAACCCAACAGTTACACAGCTTCATCTGTGTTTTGAGGCTGCACTTTTACTCTGTGTTTATATATCTCTGTAAAAAATGCACCCAAGCTGTCCTACATATTAAAAAATGCATCAGGTGTGAATTTTCCCCATAGCCTGCAGTTGTTGCTTCATATCTCCATTTTGGACTTGGAGGTAGCCAGTACCTTTTGCTACTTCCACTACTGAGTATGACTTAAATGAAACTTCATTATCCTTCCATAGTTTCACTTCTGGAGCATCTAAAGTCCCTAGTTTTGATCAATGCTTATAGCACTAAACACAGTACAAAAAGAGAGAGATTTCCATCCTACAGAGTTAATTTTCTAGTCCACTATATGGTTTTACTCAAAACTTTTTTGTGGTAATCTGAATTATTTTAATGACTTAAATTAAGGCAGCAGAAAGTCACCTTGTACATAGGTAGGCATAGGTTGTTGGAACAGATGCAGAGGATAAGCACCTAGCACCAGTTGCTGTGCCCCAGACATGGCGCTGCTCACAGAGAGGACTGCGTGAGCACTCTCCTCACCTCCTTCAGCTAACAGCGGCTTGAGTAAATGCTCAGGATACCGGTATTGACTTTTCCAGAGGAGTGTTGGTGAAATTTCCTCTGCGTGCCATAATGTTGCCAGACAGCACAGCCATGCTAAACATGATGAGAATGGGTCCTCAGCCAGGGTCAGGGTGTAATTTCTGCCTGTGTTTCACACTGTGCAAAGGGTTTGATATTCAGTATATAAAGTTACTCAGAATGTTTTCACCATTGTAGATATATTGTGATGGAGTTTATTCATATTCCTTCAGGAGTACATTGGAGCATGTGTGGTACTCATAGCTGCTGTCACTTCTATTACCAGTTGCCTGTATAATAAACTCTCCTCAGGACTTGTAGGCTTGGGACTAGCCTATGCTCTTATGGTAAGAATCTGGGACCCTTTTTGTTTCCCCCAAACTTTCTTTTGTAATTCTTCAGGGCAAAAAGATGAAAAGGAAGATCGAAGTGTGCATTTATAGTGGGTACTGTAATATCCCTGAAACCACATATTAACTTCAATTCACATTAAATGGTTGACATAATTTGTGCGTATGCTTTTCTCATTTTTTTAGATAAAGTATACATTGAAATAACTGTTCAAATATGTCAACAAAATATGGCAAAAAATCATTGTGAAGAATAATTTTGTTTCAGTGAATCAATTGTAATTATGCCTCAGTACATAATTCTAGATCGTCAAATATTTTTAATTGCTAAGATTATGTCTTTTAATCTGTCCGTCTGTACTGTTTCCTCCCCTCTTTCATGTTGGTAGAGAACTCCATAGCACCAAAGTATCTGTGCACTGCAGTTAGGAAATTTGACATGAAGTTGTCATTGTCACTCTATTGGCGTGTAGCATAAGCTTCATTCACAAGTTCATCTTAGTAAGGCTGAACAAGTGTTGCTGTGAAGGAATATAAGCTGCATGCTGATCAAATGATGCTATGACACTTACTCATTTATTTGTGTGCCAGCTGAAAATATGGAATTTAGTAGTTTATTTGCTTTACTTCAGGTGTCTAATTATCTGAACTGGATGGTTCGTAACCTGGCTGACATGGAGATCCAGCTGGGTGCAGTGAAAAGAATCAATGGCCTTCTGAAAACAGAAGCTGAAAATTATGAAGGGCTCCTTTGTGAGTGCAGCATGCAGAAAGAGCTTGCTGAAAGTTTAATGATTTTGCAGTGTATGACCATGAATAACTACTAAATCACTTAATGAGCTGATGAATTTATCATGAAAGGTGGTTGGCTTTATTTTTTTTCCCTCCCTTCCCCTATACTTCTGGTACAGCTCCCTCACAGATTCCCCAGAACTGGCCAGACAGAGGTGAGATCCAAATCCAGAATCTCAGTGTCCGTTATGACAGCAACTTAAAGCCAGTCCTGAAGCATGTCAATGCCCACATCTCTCCAGGACAAAAGGTAAAGAACTGCAGTGATTTAGAGCGGCTCTGTTTGGACTAGCACATTATAGAAACCGCGGATTTGGAGAAAAAAAAATCATACTGTGGTATCTTTTAGTGGCCAGATTCCATATTTTTTTCCTGAAAAAGTTAACTTAGTGCACTAGAAAGTGTGTTGGTGGGGGGGAGGGAGTTGTTTGTTTTTTCTTTTTCTCTTTTAGTTTGGTGTCCCTAGGAGTATGTTACAGTGAGACCAAGTTAGGACCACTCATTTCTACTCAATATTGTAGTGCCCTGCTGTGAGCACACAGTGCCACAGTTGACAGTGCCTCCTTCCTGTGCTAGGCCTGCAACCATGTGGCTGTCCTGTCCTTACTCCTGTCTCTTCTCTCGTGTTTTTTTTTTCCTTTTTTTTTTTTTTTCTTCTCCATAGTCCTATTGTGTTCCTGATCAACACCATTCTCTTAGATCCTAAGTTGGCAGCCCTGCCCAGCAATCTCTCTGCTCCTGAGTGTCACTCACGTTTTTTTCTTCTACTGGCTTTAACTTAACCCTAAGTGTCTCAGACCCATAAAGAACTCTGTTATGGCAACAGCTCCCTCTACTCAATATTGCAGTGCCCTGCTGTGAGCACACATTGGCTTTAATTTAACCCTAAGTGTCTCGGACCCGTAAAGAACTCTGTTATGGCAACAGCTCCTCCACCCACTCCTCTCAGGTGTCAAGTACGGAAATTATCCAGTTACACTTACCAGAGTTCCTCTGCTTTCTGTGTCACAGATTGGGATCTGCGGTCGAACAGGCAGTGGCAAATCCTCCTTCTCTCTTGCGTTTTTCAGAATGGTTGACACTTTTGAGGGTAAGATTGCACTTTTTCCTGTTGGTCAAGCTTAGCTCCTGAAGATGTTTTGATACTTTCTCTAACAACTGCAGTTATTGCATCTGTGAGATATTCTCTCTAGCCTTAAATGCAGTATCATTTGTTGTCTAGCAGCTATGCCCTTAGGAAGTTGGATCAATAAAAATTTTCCTTCTACATGACAGAAGTCCAGGAGAGGACAGCCTTTTTTTGCTGTTAAATTGTGACAGTAGAACCCAAGTGTAAAAGGGGAAAGTATTTAAATATTAGGAAATGCCTGCACATAAGGCACAGCTAGGACTGGCTAGGCCCGGAAGACACAATGACTTGGACTTCCTATTTCATGAACCATGTCTCATGGCTTGTCTTCCTCTGCACCCCAAAAGTTGCAGCCTCATTTTCCCAGTCACACTGCCCACAGCCCCATATGCAAAGACAGACAGTTGTACTTAGAGATGAAATTTCAAAGTTCTTGATATTAATTTGGCTCTCTGAAATGACTGTTTCTCCTCTTAAGTAGACCTTGGCTAAAATAACCTCTTTCTTGCTTGCTAGATGTTCGTAATGGTCAAGCAGACAAGTTGTGTATATAATCATTTTTGAAATTTACAAATATATTCTTCACAAATGAGGCTTAATCTCAAGAGGACTGTGTTCACTGCTTAACCAAAATGTGTCCCATTAGTGAATAAAGGGATGTTGCAGTTTCTTACAAGCTGAAAGTAAGCCCTGTCTTTGCTGGCAGCTGTGCGTCATGATAAAGTCTATCCATGATAAAGTCTACCCATTTTCTTTTTTACCCATCATGATAAAGTCTACTCATTTTCTTTTGAATAGGAAGGATTATCATTGATGGCATTGATATCGCTAAGCTCCCATTACAGACATTGAGATCCAGGCTGTCAATCATTCTCCAAGATCCGATCTTGTTCAGCGGCACAATCCGGTAAGCAATAAGCACCAGCAATAAAAAATGGTCTGCCTATCCGATGTAATGACTTGTACAGAACTGGCAATAGCAAAATGTTCAATTCCTATCTTCCTTATTGAGCAGAGAGGATACTTCCTTCTGTCTGTGCTTTTTACATGCCTGAGGCCCTTCCCAGGGCCTGAACAGCGCTCTTGGCAGGACAGAATTCAATGCCTGCAAAGTAGGAAAAGTTATTTATTGCTTCAGGCTGAGGATATCGGTGTAGCCCCTTGGTCGCTTTTTTTCTTACATGTTTGTCACCCAAACATCTGCATCCTTCTGCCTTAAAAAGTGAGCAGAAGACAGCAGAGACCAAAAAAATGTAGGAAAAAGGGAGGGAATAAACTAATATGAGAAAGACTAGAGGTAGTACAGGATATTTTAGCCTAGACGTCCCATCACCTCTTTTCCGATCTTTGAGCCATTCCTTCATCTGTGTGTGAGATCAGAAATCGTTTCTTCTCCTCTTTTTTTTTTTTTTTTTTTTTGTTTTCCTCTTTCTTCTCCTCTGAGAGGATAAGGTAGTGGAAAAGAGCTCCACATTCCCTCGTTTGTGGTATTTACCTGAAAAAAAGAACCATAAGGTAGTGGAAAAGAGCTCCACAGAGTTTCCAGCAAGTGTTCCTTCCCTCATTTGTGGTATTTACCTGAAAAAAAGAACAGTGTAATCCTGAAATGGAGTTACATGATCTAAAGTTACATGATCTAAAGTTGTACATACACATCTTCAGAGTTCATTTGAAAATGAGTTATAGACTACTGCAATTTGCTGATTCGAGAGTAATACAGGTGCAAAGATTATGTGCTTTCCTCAATAGAGTATGATTCATTTATGTCAGAGGGCAAGGTGTCTGACTACCTTTGCTTTGTTATTTTAAATACTTGAGACTCTATTTAGGCCAATATTGGTCATGCAAGGATATACAGTAGCAGTAAAAAGTAAACAAAAGTCTCACTAATGACTCTTTTTTGATTATCATTCTGTTTATTAATGTTATGAAAGTAACATTTGAGGCTACCTTTTTGGGGCCACAGCAAGCTAAAATGGCATTTAGCTGTTGATTTATACAAGATTTGTTCTGTTACAGTGAATACTTTGCATTTCATAATTCAGGATGAAGTCTGATAATTCTGCTTAGCATTTCTATAGAATAAAGGGACATACTGGATTTAAAAGGAGAGATTTTGGCACTTGTTAAAATGAATGTTAATTTAAAGGTACAGTCACATCTCTTTCTCTTCAGTGTTGTAAAGCACCATTCTTCAGCTTATTCAGAACAAAAAATATGAAAATGCAAAATATCCGCAGAAGAGGAAGCTCTTCCACCTTCTGAAGACGGCAAATTGGGGCATTAATTACTGTGGTATGAATGGTACCAAGTCTGCAGAGTTGACTGGCATGATAGCAGTCGGAAATCAGAATCAGGCCCAAATATTTAGCATATAATTCCAATTATCTGCAAGTTTGTTTCTAAACACAGTAGAAGTCAAAGTATGTTGCAGAGGTTGACACTGACCGATATTTTTAAATCGCATATAACTGTAGGTTTAACCTGGACCCTGAGAAGAAGTGCACTGACAGCATGCTGTGGGAAGCACTGGAAATAGCCCAGCTCAAGCATGTGGTGAAAGCACTACCTGGGGGGCTCGGTAATAAGACTTTTCTTTTTGAGAAAATTGCTCCCAGTGTTTACATCATTTCTGTTTCACATCCACCATTTATTAACAAAGCAACTGCTGGTGAAGAAAAAGCTTCTTATGTTCATAATAGGTGGCAAAAAGCATGTGCTTGACCTGCAGGCAAAAATGCTGGATCCATCTAACTCCCTTACCGATTGGATCTATTGAAGTCAACAGTAAAACAGCTATTTTATTTCAGTCTTTGATATCAAGTATTGTGGTTCATAGCTTAAGTCAGTTCAAATAAGGTGTAGACAAATCAGTACCTAGAATATGTTGTTCTTCATTTTGGAGTACAGTGCTCAAATCCAGGAAGATTTCAAAAGGGGGAAAGACAGCTTCAAGGTATGAAACACTTGGCAGTACAAAACAAAAAAAAAAAAAAAAAAAAAAAAAAAAGGACAAAAGCCTTAGGGTAAAAAGTGAAGGATGCCATTTTGACAGGGCATCCTAGGCTAAATGTGTCCCAGAGGAACTTGTTCTTGGGAATATATGATAGCACCCTTGGCTACTTTGATGTCTAACAGATATAAAGAACACACAAGACAGAAGAGTGGATCATCTTGAATGATGGGAAAAAAAAAAGGCAGAGTTGCTGTCACCAGTAGCTTCAAACCTAGGAAAGGTTATTTAGAAAATCTTTATGCAGAAAGTGAGACATGACATTCCCAACATACACTCTACTCTGTTCTGTCCCTCTCGTACCCACTTGCACAAACACACCATAAACACTGTTTTTGCTCTGTCCTTTCCAGATGCTATAGTCACAGAGGGTGGTGAAAACTTTAGCCAAGGCCAAAGACAGCTGTTCTGCCTGGCGAGGGCGTTTGTGCGCAAGACAAGCATCTTCATCATGGATGAAGCCACAGCATCTATTGACATGGCCACGGTGAGCTTACCCAAATACAGGAGGTTTCCAATTTCTTTTCTGAGAGAAGGACAAGTGCTAAGGTGAAGTGAAACATATGGGTGACAATGTTCAAATTTAATTTTTACTGCAGATGTGCCTGCAAATCCAGGCAGTTCTGAGTCACTGTTAATTAAAGATTTTTTAAACCATATTTATTAGTGGTTTAGTAGTTACTTAAGCACCGTTTGCATTGGGAAAATGAAGCATGTTATTTTTATTGGCAGGTTGATGTCCTAAAGTAAACAAAGCTTTGGAAAGTCAGCTGTGATGGTCAGGGAAGGATAAGTTGACAAGTAGACAATTTTACCCCAGCATGGTGGACAGGACAAGTCGGGAAGGCAGAAAGCTTGAAAGAAGGAGCACTGTGTCCAGCTTTGGGCCTCTCAGTACAAGAGGGATGTGGAGCTGCTGGAGAGAGTCCAGCGCAGGGCTACAAGGATGATCAAGGGCCTGGAACATCTGCCCTATGAGGAGAGGCTGAGGGAGCTGGGCCTGTTCAGCCTGGAGAAGAGAAGGCTGAGAGGGGATCTGATCCGTTAATCAGTGTCTATAAGTACCTCAAGGGAGGCCGTGAGGAGGATGGTGCTGGCCTCTTTTCAGTGGTGGCCACTGATAGGACTAGAGGAAATGGTGCCACAAAGTGAAACACCAGAAGTTCCACATGAACTTAAGGAAAAATTTCTTGACAGTGAGGGTGACAGAGCACTGGAACAGGCTGCCCAGAGAGGTTGTGGAGTCTCCTTCTCTGGAGATCTTCAAAGCCCACTTGAATGCAGTCCTGTGCCACGTGCTCTAGGTGATCCTGCGTGTGCAGGGGGGCTGGACTAGATGACCTCTAGAGGTCCCTTCCAACCTTAACGATTCTATGATTTGGGTTTGTGAAGGGTCAGGAGATAAACAAAGACATAAAAAAGCCATACTAAGTCATTGCATTAATTGCCTGAAATTACCAGAGGAGACGCTAAACCACACAGTAATAGCATACTGGCTGGATTTCAGCCAAATAGAGGAGTACATTCTTGCCTTTTTTTTTTTTTTCCTCCTCAGTTATGTTGTTATAAAAAGTGCTTGAGTCTTCTTTATAATTACAGTATTTTGTGAGTAAAGAATATAATTGAAGGGGTTTACTTCAACAGCTCTAATCTTTAGTTCTGTAAAATGTTTGTGTTGAGTACTAGTAAGTGGCATATTATACTGTATGCAGCCATGATAAAATGCATTTTGAATTTTGGTACGGTAAGTGTACAGCTCATCCCTTGGTTTGTGTGTCTGAAGACCAAATGATTACCAAGATGAGTATCTCGGCTAGTGACATTTCTAGGCAGGACTTGGTACGCAGCAGTGTTTCTAGAAAGCAGTGGTGGAACGCCTGAATAGTGAGAACTGTCTATGTTAAGACTATCTCAGGTAACTTCACCACTATTGCACACCCCTGTGCTCATCCCTGCCACCACTTCGTGTGAGATGCCGCAAGCATGCTGGGACACCCAAGGGCTTCCAGCAGGGTGGAGATGGCACAGCAGAGTGCCAGCTTGCAGGCAGCCTGGCAGAACAGTAAATTAGATCTCCTTTCATTTCCTTTGCTGTATGACTGAGGTCACGTCTTGGGGGCCTGAGACCTCTATGCAGACAGCACAACTGCACAGAAGCTCCAACACAGAACCAGGTGGGCGGTGGCAGGAGTAAGCACTGTTGTCTGACTGGAGACCCAGCTCTGAATTAGTTCTGACATAGATTTTCCTTTCTGCAACAAAGGATTATTAGAAGCATGTAATCATCAGTGGCTATTTAAGCTTCCCTTCTATCTATATGTCTATAGTGCAATTTTTGCTGTTTGAAAAGCAATAAATATTTTCCTTTACATAGGAGAACATACTCCAGAAGGTAGTTATGACTGCGTTTGCTGATCGCACTGTAGTAACAATCGCGGTAAGTGCAATCTCTGCTGCCAATCTAATGCAAACAAGAGTGAGAAATGCTACATTTGTTCCATTCTGACAGTGTTAACAAATTTAATTTAGCTGTTAATCTTTGTTAATGTGGCACTTATTTGTTAGGTTTATTCTCCATTTTGAGCTACTAAAGAAACTACCTTATTTAAATACATGATATGTAAATACAATGCATTGCTGCATGAGATGCTCAGTGTTAAGTCTTAACCATCTCTTACAGAATATGATCTAAGGCTGCAGTCTATTTTCTGTTGCCCATTCTCGGCAAATTTGAAATGTGATATGATTGACTACTGTAAAGGTTAACAATGGTTTTTCTCAAGCCATAAAAATCCTTTGATTTTAGAAGACTAAAATTGTTTAATAGTTCTGCCACTGGATAAATTCACTTTGTTTAAGAATAAGAATTTAAATAAATGAGCTTTTAAGAATATTCTATTGCCATTAACAGTGACTGAATTTAAGTTTGCGTATGCTTGAAGTGATTATACAGTGATCTCAAGCATCCAGAAATAATGTGTTTTATTAAAGAGATTATCTGAGCTGAATCTAAGTAGGTGGCTCAGCAGGACCAGTAAATATCTTTCTTACTCTAATTTCTAAAAATACAAATATTTCAGGGGAATTAAAGACATCATGTTTCTTGACATTTAAAAGTTACACTTAAGTCAAGAAACCTATATTCAGGACTCTTGCAGGAAAATTTTCTTTTCACTTTGCAAATATATAATAGAAATCCTGGTTTATCTAGTGGTATTCTATATTTATTCAGGGTGTCAATGCACAAAAGCACAGGAATAATAATCATGCAATTTCCTGATTTCTCTGCATGAAAACTGAGTTGTGCTGCTTTGCATTTATATTTCTTTTCCAGCTAGCTTGGAGATGGACTGGGGAATTTCTGTTTTTTACCTTCTACTCTCTTGGGGAGTTTTAACTGCACTGTCCATGCAAACAGCCTTCTTACTTTGTCTGAGCTTGCTTAACGTTCAAATATAAGTGCAATGTACAGCATGTATGTTTGCATTTGAATGCTCAGGTTAAAATCCTTTTTTTTTTTAAAAAAAAAAAAATAATGAACCAGCCATATTCTTAATCTGTGCCTAGGAAGAACAGGAATAGGAAAAATATAGTATTGGATCTATGTTACTTGACCAGGGCGGTAGCACTGAATTTTTACACTGATGGGGATCAGGAAGATGAGGGCAGCAAGTACAACCAGAACATGATTTCATTTCCCCCTAGTCCCCCACTCTTGTCTTTTGCACTGGATAAATGTCACGTAAGGACTGCAAAAGGAATGAGATTTGTGAATGCCAGCAGTGGTGTTTTTTTGTTTGTTTGTTTGTTTTTTTTTTAATGGAGCAACTGGATAGGAAGCACAGAAGGAAATAGAACAGCTGTTTTGGTACTGAACGTGCCCTGGATCTGATTAGGAACTGTGCAGGTGAAGAACAACTATGTAGGGAAGAAAAAAAAAAAAAAAAAAAAAAGGGGGGGCTTTTTTAGCTTTAGCACTTCCCCTACCAAATACACACACACACACACACACACACACACACACAAACGAAGAAAACCATCTAAGAGAGAAAGCTAAGAGAATTGAATCTGACAGGGAACATGGCAATTACTGAAGGACCTTTATTAAAAAATCCCAGAGCCAATGCATGCTCTTTGTTAGGAAAGACTAGAATAAAGATAGAAACTGGCATGGCGAAACAAAGAAAAAAGACTATTAGAAACAGGAAGACATTCTTGTAAAAGCTGAACTTGTATCTAAATGAAGAAAACAGACATGATCGTAAGTTCTGGCACACTGAATGTGAAAACCCGGTAAAGCAGGCTAAAGAAATAGTATGAGGGCAGCTTGCAGAGGGAATCAAAGCTAGTAACAAACCTTGCCAACACACCAGGGGCAAGAAGCCTGTCAGAGAGTCTATAGAGCTGTTTGATGACCAGATATAAAGCATATGATGAAGTCTAAATGCACAAAAGGGACATTGGCCCTAAAGATGAGGATGCAAATCATATAAGATGGCTCAAGCGGGAAAATGGACAAGGTCTCAGAGTTGCCTTGGTGTTTATGGAAGAGGCCACACCAGGCTCAGGTGACCCCTGGAGCTGGAGATACAGGAGGGCTGGAGGAGCAAGTGCTGACAGCAGTGCTGCAGTTGGATGTCCCATTCTCACAGCAGCTCCCAGAGGCAGGGTGCTGGGCTAGGGATACCCTACTACCAACCTATACGGCCATTTGGTTATCTGCCCAATTATTTTTCCACAACAGCGGATTAATGGGAGATTCTCAAAAACAGTCAGGTTCTTAAATCTGATTTATCTCTTTGGAAATCTGCGTGGATCTTAGTCTGCATATTTTACATATTTATTTACATATTTGAATAATAAATTAGGTTGGAGAAAAAGTAGTCTTTACCAAACTTGAACTTATTAGGAAGTTAATTTTTGGAAGTCGACCTCATACTATAATACATTTGATAGACATACTGAATTGGCATTTTGTTTATTTGTTTTTCAGCACCGTGTGCACACAATCCTGAATTCAGATTTGGTCATTGTAATGAAGAGAGGACTTATTTTGGAATATGACAAGCCTGAGGTTTTGCTAGAGCAAGAAGATAGCGTCTTTGCTTCTTTTGTGCAGGCAGATAAGTAATAAAAACATATGAAGCATTTTAAAAGTACAGTTGTATTGTTCATATTTTTTAAAAAATGTAAATTAATTGTAAATAAATGTTGATTATTTCATAATAAAATTGAGATTTTTCTTTTTATAATAAAGGGAGATATTTCTCCATCTGAAAGACTAATTATTATGGAATTATCCATGTACTTTCCTTTTTGAATGCTGCCTTTTTTTTTTTTTTGCTACCAAAGATGTGGTTGAAAACAAATACTTGGGTGAAATGTAATAGTAAATAAATCAAACATACATGGCTAACATGGAAATTTTTATGTAACTCTTAAGCCTCTTCTATTTTTTTTTACCTTTTTTAATGCAACATAGCCTTACTGTAGATACTGCTTGTTATTGATTAAGTGCAGAAGGAAAATTATATACCAAAGGTGTATTTCTCAAAAACTTATTTCTCTTTTAATCATACAATACTGTAAAGCTTTAATATTTAAATATAAAATTTGTTAAAACATTTTCTTTATGTTGTGATTTATTGCTACTGCTTGTGTCTCTTGGCATCTCCTTCAATGTCTTTAAAAAATAAACTACCATCCAATTCATTTCCTATTCCTTAGACTGTCTCACTTCAAACCATAGTACATTGCAGTGGTGCCCAGGGCCCATGAGCCCAAATCCCTCAAAAACATTGAAGGATCTAGGAGAGGGCAACTTTGTGATGCAGTATTGGTATTTAATGCAGATTATTTCCCAAATCCTGCAGACACACCAGTTCATCTGTACCTTATTCCTCCAAATTTGGTGAGTAAACACCATTAAAGTCTCTCACTGCAGCTCAGAGCCATAAGAACTTGACTCAGTGTCTTCGTTTCACATATTTCACCCACTGTCACATTGTTCCTTGATTCACTGTGAGCTTTCCCAATAAAATATGCATGCTTACATGCACAATGTTTTACTGATGTACCTTGTTAACACTCAATTATCCTGATGTGGCTGGACAACTACTTAGCCCTGCCCTATCAGTTTATTGTGGCAATCATGCCAGGACTTGTTAATTGCCAAGCAGGTAGAATGTCAATGGGCCAAAGGGGGGCTACAGTGATTTTTCTCATTGGTATTCCTTTTATAGCAACTTTTTACTTCACATCCGTTTTTGTTTCCCTTTTAGAAGAAATTGCTGCATTTGAGAATTTCTGTTGATTTCTGCTTTCCCTTCTATTTAGCCTGCTTGATTAATTGGGAATACATTTTTAAAGGACTTTATTTCCTAGAAACAGAGATTTCAGTGCTTTCATGCGCTATGTGGTATTTTTAATGTGTTAATTCTATTTTAGCACTGCAACACAGAGAAGGAAAGAGGGCAGAACTGGTGTTCTTGTTTTTTAAATGGTGTTCCACAGGGCAGTGTTCACAACATCTGCCTGCTATTACTTTGTACAGTAGTTAAGGTCAATAAAGGGTGACCACAGGTGATACGGAGCCATGAGCTCCATAAAGGTGGGGAGGGTAGGATATGCAGTTATGCAGATAAAACACATGAGCTCCATCACGGCCTTCTGAAGATGAAGAAATAAATAATAATAATAATAATAAACTGAGGGGAAGCATCTCTTCCTTTAGGCAATGCTTTTCCCTGGGCGACTTCAAATAAAAAACAGCTGTGGAAATATTGATGTGCTTTTACCCTGAGACAGCACAAGTCCATTAGGGCTAAAGGCAAGGAAATCAGAGCCAGGTTAACTGTAGCCTGCAAGGAGCAGAGGGGCTGAGCTCATGCAGGTAACTCACGCTGGAAGTGGCTTTACCAGCGGCTGAGGGAGATCCTGAATCCTAATGGCAGGAGGAGAAATAAAGAACAATGAGGTTACTCTTGCTTTTATAAGTGGATCTGGGATTTGCGACCATGATTTAGACACAAACTTATCTGGAAAGGAATACAAGGGAGCAAAAACGCACCGTATCACTATTAGAAGACTGTATTTGATCTCAAAGTACCATAATTGTGCCAAATATAAGTGCCACAATTTTGCATTGTAAATGAGATTGAGATTTCACAGAGTAGCACTGCAGAAGAGTAGGAAAAGGATGTGACACATTACAGCGTCTTTATTTTATTTTTATGATACCATCTCAGTGGATAAATAAGGGTAAACATGGAGACATCTTAGCTGCCACTCACACTGAAGACTTTTTTTCACCCACATTTTATCTAATCCTGCTTATATGGTGCAAAATCCCAGGGAGCTGACATTCCCTTACTCCAAAGTATTGAAGTCTCAACAGCGCTTAGCAGCAGCATCCAAGAAAATTTTTCTGTGGTAGAAGTTACAAAGTCCCAGAGGATAATGGAATGCTCAGTTTTGTTCTGACAGGCGTTTTGAGAGGCTTAATTTATGTCAGGCAAGCCCTCTGCAGCCTTGGAAAGGTATTTCTAAAGGCAAACTAATGCCATGCTGCTAGCGCATTGTTCATCTAATAGTTTCCCTTGTAACATTATCTTCTTGATGCCTGCTAAAATTATGAGAAATCAAGAAAAGAAGAAAGAAGGTTTTTGAAACATAAAACCTATTTTGTGGTTAGAAAAAAATGGTTACCCCTCATGATTTAACACTACAATTTTCATGTGTGGAATTGCTACTCCTAGTCCAGTTTGTTCAGTAGCTCTCCACACAAATATGTTGGCTCACACAGAAAATCTGTCACTTTTTTTCTTTTAAGTATCTGTTGGTTGATCCACAGAGACAGGGCTGCTTTTTATTCTGAATTCTTCAGCAGAAGCCACTTGCTTTGCTGTCCCATCTCAGCCAACAGATCAGAGGTGAACAAAAAGCAGGTAAGTGGCAAGTGACAATCCCAATAAAGAACAAAAGTGGAAACAAGGAATCGCCCTCCCAGAGCAGCAGTGTTCAGGATTCCTAAAGCCAACATGGAGCTTGTTCCTGCAAAAGTCCTTCCTGTAGTAGGCTCCACTGGTCCTCCTAGCACCAGACTATGAAACAATTCACCTAGGACCGTGTTCATGCCTATTCCTTTTTCTTTAAAATGCTCTTCTCTATTTTTTTCTTTTTCTTTCTACAGTCATGTAATTACTGCCCTCTGGAGGAAAAAGTACAGAATAAGATAATAGCTAGAAAAGAAATTAAAGAAGGCACCAAAGGCATGACTGCCTCTTGAATAGCTATTTCTGTCTCATGAGGAGAGTTTGCAGTGTTGCCAAGGAGTAGTGCAAGGTGTTAGAGAGCTCATTATAAAATGCTGGAAGTGCCATAATGAGGAGAATCAGACCTTTCACAAATAGCTCTTCATTTAAGAGTTATAACGAAAAGTATAAAACCCTTTTTTTTTTTTTCTAAATAATTGTGTACAAACCACATTGTACACTTTTGTTCTTTACAGCTAATGCTGCAAGCACACAAAATATCTTTGGACAAAAAGCAGAAAACAATTAAGAGAGGGGAAAAGCATATTTGGCTAAATTCAGAGCCTGGCAGCCAAGTGCTGGGCAACCTCGTTGTCCTTTTGGTTTTATTTATCGAAGCAATCCAGAACAAAAGGAAGAGGTACAAGAGTGTACTAGAAACTGGCTCCCCAATAAGGAATGTGTACATCCATGGACATAGAACAATTCATATATAAACTAGTAGAAATTAAATGCTAAAGGAGAAGACATCACTTAATTACAAGACCTATAATGACTGCTCAGAGAGATTATTCAGGACTCCATGGACAGGCCAGTCAGCAGCACCAGACCGCGAAAGGTAATTTCAGCCTCCCACACTGGCTGGCTCCCAGGCAGAAATTTCCTTCATGCTCTTATTACATTGCTCAAGAAATGAGCTTGCACGGTGCACCAGAGCACTTGCAGAGCCACAGCTGACAGGAAAGAGCCACGGACACGCACAAAAAAAAAAAAAAAAAATCTCTTTAGAATATGCAAGGATGCTTTAGCAACTCACCGACTTTGGTGTTGCAGATGAATTGCAACAAAATGTTTAAATCAGAGCATTCGGCTTAAGCACAGAAACAAGGATGCTGGTGCTTGTACTGACTGGTGGAAGAATCACTTCATAGTGTTTTAATGCACCTTGCCAAAGATACAGGCTTATATGCATGTACATATATGTGTTTATACACACACATGATAACTCCATGTCTGCTGTAGTTTCAGTTAGCAATTTTAATGTTTTATTGGAAATTCCTGTCCATTGTAGGCTAACCACGTGCAGCTAGATGATTCCTTTGCATCTCTTAACTGCTCTTTGGACGGAGGGCATCCCCCTGCGCAGGCAGTGCGGTGACAGAAGCTTCCATGAGCTCCCTTGTGTCAGAAAAATTTTCCCATATGCCAGACTAAGCAACATCACCAGGTTACTCAGAGTGTGTGAGGGGATGAGCCCTTGATGCCAGGTCTCGGGTAATCCCTCTCAGTAATTCCTCCTGGTGGGACCAGGGCGCTTCAAATCCATCTCGTGCTGTGCCTGCGCCACTAGAGTGGTGCTCTCCCCCGTTTACTTGGACGCTCCAGGAACCTCTATGCACTCAGGACCTTTGCAAAAACCCCAATATATTTTACCCCGATTTCACACTGTATTTTCCCGAACTGAAATCCCCTGAGTGGCAAAGTGACAGGTCGTAACAAGAGCCAGACGCGGACAGACAACCTACCCTGGAGACCCCGCGCAGGGGCAGCGCTGCCCGCGGGGGGTGCACCGCCGCACGCAAGGAGG